>VMDO01022004.1:0-11369 GCA_007922755.1 Pedetes capensis
TATCTATTCTTGTTGCAATTTCTTGAGCAATTGGAGTCCTATTAAGGAAATCTTTTCCAATGCTGATATGATGGAGTGTATTGCCTATCTTGCCTTCTATAAGTTTTAAAGTTTCTGGTTTTATGTTGAGATCTTTTATCCATTTTGAGTTAACTCTCGTGTATATTGAGAGATGTGGATCCACTTTCATTTTTCTGCATGTGGATGACCATGTTTCCCAGCACCATTTGTTGAAGAGGCTTTCCTTTTTCCAGTTTACTTGCTTTGCTCCTTTGTTGAAAATAAGGTGGCTATAGGTGTGTTGAGGTATATCTGGGTCTTCTATTCTGTTCCAGATATCTTCGGGCCTATTTTTGTGCCAGTACCAAGCGTTTTTGCAACCACATACGGCATTATTCTTCAAAAGGATATAGGACAAACGCACAACTTGTCACTAGGACAGCAATGTCAGTCATTCCTTTTGGCCAGTGTTCTTGTGTAGTATTCTAGTGTGTGGGGACAGTTCAGGAGCAAAAAGTTCACTCTGATGAACTTGAGCTCCACAGGTACTATTGTCTCTACTAACAACTCTAGATACAATTGTAGGGCCCACACTGGGCATGCCTGTGATAAATTACAGCATTTGGGGTGTACCAAAGTATGGTGTCCCTATCAGGCATTTATATTTCATTTGTAATTTTTCCCAGTCCCATTGTGATTTATCAGCCAGGGTTCATTTTTAATCATACCATATCTTTGTAAAGATAGGCAAAATTTTAGGTGACTGGTAAGAGAGCCTGCTTAGTACACGCAAGGCCTTGGGTTTGATCCCTGGCACAAACAACAACAACAACAACAACAACAAACTATTATCAGGGGAGCAAGTAGGCACTTAATTGAAGCTCAGATTCTCAAGTAGCAGGGGAAAAGTTTTGTTACCCCTTTCTCTACTAGTATCCTCATTCTATAAATAAGGAAATTAAAGTTTAGGGGTTAGCTGACTTTCCAAGATGTGGCAGAGCTGAAGGTGTGAAAAGATTTTAGGATTTCTAATCCTTTTTACAAAGTCTATAGCTATACTACCCCGATATCTGATCTTGGAAGGTAAGCAGGGTCCAGCTTGGTTAGTACTTGGATGGGAGACTGCCTGGGAATACTTGTTGCTGTAGGTTTGGGAGGAGGACCCAGCAGCCCACTCCCAAAACAATTAGCCATTGAAAACCCTATGAACAGCAGAGAAGCACTGACAATAGTGTTTCCCCTGTCGTACAGAGGGCCGCTATGAGCCAGATACCGACTCGAGGGCACCTAACAACAACAACAACAACAACTGTCAGACAGTGTCAAGTAGTGTTTCATTTCATTCACAGGGTTGCTATGAGTCAGACCTGACTCAATGGCATGTAACAATCCTTTTTATTAGTGCCATGGGCTAATATGTCATGTGTTAAGAACATACTACATATGAGTAGAGTACCCTCGATCCCAAAATCCAAAATCTGAAATGCTCTAAAATCCTAAACTTTAAGCAGTTACATGAAACCACAAGTGGAAAATTCCACACTTGATCTCATATATTAGGTTTCAGTACAAGTGTAGGTACACTAAAAGTACTATATAAAACTACTTTCAGGCTATATGTGTAAGGTGCATATGAAACACAAATTAATTAATTTTAAAAATTTATTTGTTTGTCTTTTGAGTCAGGGTCTTCCTATGTAGCCCAAACTGGCCTTAAACTTGTGATCCTTCTGCTTCAACCCCTAAGTGCTAGGATTTCAGGCATGCACCACAATGTCCAGCTACACAAAAGAATTTATGTTTAGACTTGGATCCCACCTCCAAGATACTCATAATGTATATTCAAATATTTCAGACAAGGGATACTTAAACTGTAGAGGGAAACATGTATTTCAGGTGAACAAATAGAAGTCAATTGAATATTTCAAAAAATTATGATAAGGTAATTTTCTTTGGGGAATTTACTAGAAAAATCTAAGTCTAGATACACAAGACGTGGAAGAGATCACATAAACAATTCTTAGGAAGACAAAGTTGCTCTATGTATGTATAGTCATGTGCCACATTATGATGTTTCAGTTAATGATAAATCACATATGTGATGATGGTCCCATAAGATTATATCTCCTAGCAATCTTCATATAAGTACACTCCATGATATCTGCACAATGATGAAATAATATAATGACCCATCTTTTAGGACAGCAGTCTCCAATCTTTTTGGCACCAGGCACCACCAGTGGGGAGCAGCTGTAAATACAGATGAAGTTTCAGTTGCTTGCCCACCACCCTACTCCTGCTGTGTTACCTGGTTCCTAACAGGCCACAGACAGGTACCTTGGCCTGGGACCCCTGACTTAGAATCTGTCCCTGTTTAGTGATACACAACTATATATGGAAGATTTGGGTATAAGATCATAATAATACCTACTGTTGACTATTAAAAGATTTTTTCTATGTGCCAGGCACTGAAAATACTTCATCCTATATCAGTTGGTAGAGGGCTTTCTCTGCATGATCTGAGGCCCTGGGTTTGATCCCCAGCACTGCAAAAACTGGAGAAGAACCTGGCAGCCCACTCTCAAAAACAATCCCGAAACAATCAGCCATTGGAAACCGTATGAATAGCACAGAAGCACTGGCATTGTCCCAGCATGGCACAGTGTCAGGGCGTGTTTTGTTCTTACGGTCATTATGAGTGAGACCAGACTTGATGGGACCTAACAACAACTTGTTGTTGTTAGGTGCTGTGGAGTCAGTATCCAACTCATAGCGACCCTCTGTACAACAGGGGAAACACTATTGTCAGTGCTTCTCTGCTGTTCATAGGGTTTTCAATGGCAGATTGATTTTTGGGAGGGGGTTGCCAGGTCCTTCTCCCAAGCCTACAGCTTCTGGTGTTCCCAGGCGGTCTCCCATCCAGGTACTAACCAGGCCCGGCCCTGCTTAGCTTCCGAGATCTGACGGAATCAGATGCCACAAGGCTACAGCTGCAGGCTAACAACAACTTAATATCCAAGAAAACAAGCAAATATAACAAATATGTCTGTGTGTGGAAGCATACAACAGAGAAACTGAGCCAGGTCCAGGTTGTAGGACAAGGAAGACTTCTCAGAGGAAGTGAGGTCTTTGTTGAAAGTTAAAGGGCAAGTAGAGAAGTTTATCAGGTGAAGAGAAAGCATTTTCCAGTAGAGGGAGCAGCAGATTTGAAACCTGAAGGAAAAAATGCCCATATCTGGAACTCAGTACACATGAAATAATTTAAATGAAACTTTAAAACCTGACAAGTTTGTAGAGGTAAAATAAGTCCTTGCCCTTATTTAAGGTGTTCCTTTCCTGGGAGAGTGAGTAGGAATGTACACACACAGTTATGATCCAGTGGTAAATAGAACAGAAGTGAGCCTAGGATGTGACCAGCAGCAGAGAGGGGCCAAATCAGTACAGGTTATGTGAAAGATGATGTCTGGGAGGGAACTTGGGGGACAAGCAGAAGTAGACAAGGGTTTTTGTTGTTTCAGCATTTCATTGTCTAGATCCTGCATCTTGTCAAACTACTTCCTGGTAAGTTACAGTTTGGGCTCTAATAGATGGAAATTTTTCTTAATTACTATTGCTAGTGAAGAGAAAAGCTACTGACCTTTATTTTTTCTTTCAAAAGATTACAGATCATTGGGAAAAAAGGAAAAAAATCCTTAATTTTACAAAGTTTTTGTTTTAGAGTACAAAAACTTTACAATTTAACAAAAATAGTATAAGTGAAAACAAAACTATCACGTTTATTTATGTAATAAAAAAAAATTTTTTTGAGCCAAGGTCTTACTATGTAGGGCAAGTTGTCCTCAAACCTGCAATGCTCCTGCCTCAGCCTTTCGTGTGCTGAGATTACAGGTATGTGTCACCATGCCTGGTCCTCCCAAATTCTAAAGTTCTGGAGTAATTAATGAATAATCATCCTCTGGTAGGATTTATTCTAAGAATTTAATAGCATAATTCATCAGCTCCATTAATTAAAGGAAACAACCTAGAACATGTCTGATAAAAATTCAGTGTCCACTCATAATAAAAAGAAATGTTTATTTGTAAAAGGATAAAGGTGTAGAGTGCCCAACTGTAAACAGTGGTTAACCTGAAGAGTGGTGTGTTGGGAAGTACATGGCAAGAAGGCTATTACCTCTTTTTATATTCATCTGGGTTGGTAGAGTGCTGCTCTGCAGTCTCTGAGGACCCAGATTTGATCCCCAGCACTACAATTAAAAAAATGTGGCAATCCACTTCCAAAGCAATCCCAGAACAATCAGCCATTGAAAACCCTATGAGGGTTGCTATGAGTCAGGCACGACTCCATAGCACATAACAACCACCACCACCACCACCACTGGGTTAACCAATAATAACACTTTGTTTCTTTTGTAATTAAAAAATGAAAACATATTTAGAAGGGAGAATCAGTAGTATTTTTTGTGTTCAATTGGTTGTTGGAGAGGAAGACTTTGACCTAGGGTTAGTCCCAGGCCCAGAGCTTGGAAATTGGATGGATTGTGGAGCTGCTAATTGACATTTGGAATGAGGGGAGGGGTGTCTGTTGCAAGGGGGATTATTTACTTATTGTTTTGAGACAGAGAACTCACTAGGTAGCCCAGTCTGGCCTCAAACTCATGATCTGCCAGCCTCAGCCTCCCAAGGGCTGGGATTATAGGCATGTGCCACCATGCTGGCCTTTTTTCTTTCTTTCTTTTTTCTGGGGATTGAACTCATGGCCTTCCAAATGCTAGGCAAGAGCTCTGCCACTGAGTCATACCCTCATCCCTTGTATTTTAAATATATAGGTTTTGGCTGGTATGAATGAGATCTCAAGATGGGAAAATGTGAACTTTCCTTTAAGCCATGGAGTGAAAAAGGGAGATGACATGTGCAAAAACCAGTGGTGATAGAGCATATGCTCAGCACGTGAGAGGCCTGCGCTCAATGCCTAGCTGAAAAAAAAGAAAAAAACATTGCACTGGACTAGAAGTCAGTTCTAATCACATCTCTATTTCTGATGAGCTGTGAATATTCAGGCCAGTCTCTGGGCCTTGGTTTTCACATATGTAAAATGATCGCAGATAAACTCCAGAGTCCTCACCAGTTGAGATGATCTGTGGTTATGAATTCTAGATGCTCTCAAGCATCTCAGTCCTGGGTCTTACCTGAGTCTGTCTGGCTAGTGGCAGGCTGGGGCCGTTCCAAAGCAGCTGTGGCACATGTGATGATGGCTTGGATCCGAGTGTCATCATACATGTCTACCAAGGCCCGCTTTAGGTTCTCCACTGTCTCATGATGCCACTCAATGACTGTGTCCAAGTGAGGGAAATGAGAAGAGAACCACCTGGTTAGGGTTAGATATTATGCTACAAACAAGTGTCAAAAAGTGCCATTTCCCAAGACAATTCAAGCAAAGCATTAGCTCAAAAGATTAAAGGATTCAGAGAGTTGCTCTTTAGGGAAGTTGTATCTCTGATGACCCATGTATGTCTCATGTAGTTCCCCACAATCTCATCCTATATTCTGTCACTCTTTGCTTAAAGCCTGCAGCTGTAGCCCCGTGGCATCCGATTCCATCAGATCTCAGAAGCTAAGCAGGGTTGGTCCTGGTTAGTACTTGGATGGGAGACCGCCTGGGAACACCAGAGACTATAGGCTTGGGAGAAGGACCTGGCAACCCACTTCCAAAAGTCAATCTGCCATTGAAAACCCTATGAACAGCAGAGAAGCACTGACAGTAGTGTTTTACCTATTGTACACAGGGTCACTATGAGTTGGATACCGACTCTATGGCACCTAACAACAACAACTTTGCTTAAATGACTTTTCATTATAACCATCTGGAAAATAGAAAGAGCAATAAAACATAGTGGTTGGCTGTGTGTGGTGGTGCATGCCCATAATCACAGCTACCAGGGTGGTTAAGGCAGGAGGATCACTTGAGCCCGTGAGTTCAAGACCAGCCTGAGCAACACAGCCAGGACACCTCAGTCTGCCCCCGTACCCCTGCCACTTCTGAAAAGACAAAAACAACCCATAGTGATTAAGGGTATTTTGTTCTCAAAGACATCTAGTTTAACATCACAGTTATTAGCTGTATGACCTTTGATGACTTTCTTAACCTCTGTGATTTCTTATATGTTATTGTTATTAGTTCCTGTCCAACTGGGTCTGATTCAGTGATCCTATGTATAACAGATGAGAAACACTTCCTGACACTGTGCCATGCCTGGCACTATGTCAGTGTTTCTGTGCTATTCATAGGGTTTTCAATGGCTGATTGTTTTGGGATTGTTTTTGGGAGTGGGCTGCCAGGTCCTTCTCCCATTTTTGCAGTGCTGGGGATCAAACCCGGGACCTCAGAGAGTGCAGAGCAGCATTCTACCAACTGAGCTAAACCCTAGCCTTCTTATTTGTAATATATGAATAATATTTGAACTTACCATATTGAGTTACTTTGAGAGTGAAGTACTGTTAACTAGACAAAATGCTTAGTAAAATGTTTAGTGAGATAGTGAGGAGTCAAGAAAATACTTTTTCTTTTCTGGTTCTGGGAATTGAACCCAAGGGTTTGTATATGCGAGGCAAGTGCTCATATATCCTCAGTCCAACAAAGGTAAGTTATTGTGGTTATCATTAGCTTTCCTTGCCTTTGAGGGATTTTCATTCTGGCTTTCAGCACTTCCTCATTTTAGTTGCTAACTCTTCTCTTTGCAGATACTTTTATTTCTGTGTTCCTCCTATCTATAGGTGCTCCCCACTAGTAGCTTTTACTCAATCTCTTTTTCAGCCTCTTTTGTTACCTGCCTTAATAAAGCAACCAGATTTTGATCTGGGTGTGGTGGCACATGCCTGTAATCCCAGCAGCTCAGGAGGTGGAGGCAGAAGGATCACAAGTTTGAGACCAGAGGCAGTCTGCATAATTTAGTGAGACCCTGTCTCAAAAAGTAAAAAAAAAAAAAGTTGGACTGGGGGTTGCAGCTTAGTGGTCCAGCACTTGCAAAGCATGCAAGCGCAAGGCCTTGGGTTCAAACCCCCGTACCACAGAAAATAAATAAATAAATAAAAGCAACCAGATTTTTTTTTCTCTGACATAGGGTCTTGCTAAGAGTCTCTAGGCTGTCCTGGAAATCACTATGTACCCCAGGCTGGCCTCCAACTCACAGCAGTCCTCCTGTCTCAGCCTCCCAAGTGCTGGGATACACAGTGCTGGGGTTCCAAGCATGTGCCACCACAACCAGTAGCACTCAGATTTTTACATTTCATAACAGAGGGATGGATTTTCAAAGATTGGGAAACACTAGTCTAAGATAAGACCCACCTCATCAGAAATACACACCGTTCTCTCAGGCCCTCCCTCACTCACTGAATGCCCAGGCATTCTTCCACTCCTGTAGCATCCTCCGCAGGACTGCCACTTCCCAAGTCACACCCTCCTCCAGTGCTTTTGCTTGCTTCTTCCATCTCCTGGTCTTGATGGGCATGTCCTCCTCACCCACCTGCAGCATCAGGTCCTTGACTGGGGTAGGCAAAGCAGTCCAACGCAGGGCTCCTTTCACGGGCCTACAAGCTATGTAACATGGCAGCATGAGGTCTTCTCACCTGATTGCCCTAGGCCCTACCACATAGTGGTCCCAGCTGTATCCTGTTCCTGCTACTACTAACACCAAGGCAAAACACAGCCTTTTTAAAAAAATTTTTATTTTTGTCAGTGCTTGGTATTGAACCCAGGCCCTTGCATATGCTAAGCAAGTACAATAAACTATGAGGAAGAGGAAAGAGATGGGGGCTGGGTGGGAGGTATTAAGACATATACAAATTTTTTTATAAGTGTAATCTTCAGGAACACAAATATGTTTACAAGATTTGTTTATACAATTCAGTATTTGATATATTGCAATTTAGAATGTAATTGGCCATTAATTCCTAATTTATTAAGTTTCTTTTTTAATGTTTTTTATTTAGGGGAAGGAATGGTATTATGAGCTGCTAAATTTTAAAGATTTCTTTTTAACATCTCTGAGTTTTTCTAGTTAGGATAAGTAACAGTCATTTGAAAACACTGTAATCTTAGCACGCAGGAGGCTAAAGCAAGAAGATTGTGACTTCAAGGCCAGTCTGGGCTACACAGTAAGACCTGTCTCAAAAAAAAAAAAAAAAAAAAGATTAAGAGAAGAAATCATACATATTTATAAATGTAATTATATATAGTTATTATATAAAATCATAAAGATTGTTATGTTTGCTGGACTTTAACATTCTCCCATAGTGTTAAGCAGATTTAGAAAGTCTCTTAGAAGAGAAGCTCTGTGGAGAACAGGAAGGGCAGATAAATAATTTCCAAACTTACTAAACTCATTATATGCTACATTACCTATCAATCTCATATTCTAATCTGCCACTGTCAACCATTTCTTTTTCTTTTAAGATTTCATTCCAACTCTTTTAATTAATTAATTTTTTTGTGGTACAAGGGGGGTACAGCGGGGGGTTTAGCTCAGTTGGCAGAATGCTTGCCGTGTACTCTCTGAGGCTCTGGGTTCTATACCCAGCACCACAAAAGTAGGAGAAGGACCTGGCAGCCCATTCCAGAAATAATCCCCAAAACAATCTGTCATGGAAAACCCTATGAATAGCAGAGGAGCACTGACAATAGTGCTGGGCACAGCATGGCATTGGGTACTGTTTCATTCTATTGTACATAGGGTTGCTATGAGTCAGATCTGGCTCCCTGGCATTAACAGCAAACAACAAGGGTGCTAAACCCAGGACTTTGCATGTATTTTGCAAGTGCTCTACCACTAAACTGCACCCCAGCCCCTTTTTCACTTTTTACCTTGAGATGGAGTCTTGTTAAGTTACACAGGTTGCCTCTGGCCTCAAATTTGCAATCCCCCTGCCTCCATTTCCTGAGCCCCTGGGATTACAGGTGTGTGCTACCATGCCTGGCCTCATTCCAACTCTTAATACCTTTAGATTTGCTCTGACTCAGTTCTTTCCTTTGAACAAGGAAAGTAATAACATTTCTTTCTTCTAATGTTGAGTCCTATGAGACTCCAGAGCAGTTGAGCAGAGATGCCTGTACAGGGCATATCACCTAAATGGTCCTTCTCTAGTGTGGCCATGCAGGGAATCTGGGTCACTCTGTTGAGGGCTTCCTTTGCAGTGTAGGATGTTTGCCAGCCATAAGCTATATGACCACTTCCAGACAGGTTACTTCCAGGTGAGTAGATATATGGAGCCACATGACTTTCCTACTTCTCACAGCTTGCTTAAAATCCCTCCTTAAGATCTGAGTAGCAGAATTTCCACCATTCCTCCTGGGTCTCCCTGCTTAAGCAGTTAAAATAGGTTTGGGGTGAACAGTCTTAGACCTGTAAGATGGAAATAAATAAAACTGCCAACATTCACTTTACTTCCAGTCTTTTGAATTCTAGTCAGATAGAAACATATCCAGTTTCTGGGCTGGGGATGTACCTCAGTGGTAGAGTATGTGCAAGTATGTGCAAGACCTGGGTTTGATCCCTAGCACAGCAAAAATAAATAAATAAATAAATAAAATCCAGTGTTCACATGAAGTCATGTAAAGGGAGTACACAAAGAAATGACTCCTTCATTTCCTATGGGACAAAAGAATCCATACACTTTATAGGCAGAAACAAATGATAACCCTGTATCTGTGACTTGTACCATAAATCCTATCCTTGATATATTGTTGTTGTTAGGTGCCATCGAGTTGTATCCGACTCATAGTGACCCTTATAGGGTTTTCAATGGCTGATTGTTTCGGGATTGCCTCATGAGTAGATTGCTACATCCTTCTCCCATTTTTGTGGTGCCGGGAATAGAACCCAAGACCTCAAGAGACTGAGCTATGCTCTACCAACTGAGCTAAATCCCAGCCCTATCCTTGATATACAGGAATGGTAATAATTTGCTGAAAAACACTGGTCAGTTTTATGTTGAAAGTTTAGGAGGAATTAAAGGCTATCTACTAAACCAGGCGCATGACTGTAATCCCAGCAATTTGGGAGGTAGAGGCAGGAGGATCACGAGTTTAAGGTCAAAGGCAGCCTGTATAATTTAGTGAGACTCTGACTAAAGATGAAAAATAGAAAAGGGTACAGCTCAGTGGTAGAGCACTTGCAAAGTATGTGCAAGACCCTAGGTTCAACACCCAGTACCACAAAATAAAATAAGTAAATAGATAAGTAAATAAATAAATGTTATCTAGTAATCAGTACAGTTTCTGTCTTGAGAATTTTCATCATTTTAAAGAAATCATCTAATTTCTTTTCAATTCAACCAAAATGGAGAGGGAAAAAATCTATCTTCATATCTAATTTCAAGGATGTTTCTGTTTTTACCCCCAGATTCTTTCACATTCAATTCCATTTCCTAAAATGAGATGACAAATAGAATGGTTATAAGAAGGTATGTATACTTTACTCTCCTGACTTTATTTCCCCTAGCTCAATCTCGAATGCTTTTTTTTTTTTTTTTTTTTTTGGTATTTTCTTGTTTTTTGAGACAGGATCTTACTGTGTAGCCCAGACTGGTCTCCAACTCTCAGTTCTCTAATCTCAGCCTCCTGTGTGCTGGGATTACAGGTGTGTGCCACCATTCCTGGTTCAAATACTATTTTTTTTTTTGCAGGATTGGGGGTTGAACCCAGGGCCTCCCACTTGCATGATTTGCAAGTGCTGGACCACTGAGCTGTACCCACAACCCAGTTTTTTACTTTTAGAGACAGGGTCTCACTAAGTTATGTAGACTGCCTCTGGTCTCGAATTTGCGATCCTCCTGCCTCCGCCTCCCAAGCTGCTGGGATTATAGGTGTGCACCACCTCGCCCAGCTGCTCAAATACTATTTTAAAAGATGTGATGTGATTTCTATAACACCAGCTCATTAAATGAGCTTCCTGGGGAGGAGGGCAGGTTTCCTGCTCCACTGGGGAAGAGGGTCTGGAGCAAGAGAAATAGGCAGTAGAAGCTTCTGTGGATGTGGTGGGAACCTTGGAAGATTTTTTTGTTTCTTTTGTTTTTGTATATTTTGTTGTTTTCTTGCAATGCTGGGGATCAAACCAGGGCCTTGCATATGCTAGGCAAGCGCTCTGCCACTAAGCTGTACCTCTAGCCCTTGTTTTGTTTGAGACAGGGTCTTGCTAGGTATCCCACTCTGCCCTCGAACTCTTGATCCTCCTGCCTCTGCTTCCTAAATGCTGGGATTATAGGCATGTGCCACCATGCCTGGCGGGATTTTTTTTTTTAATAAGAGCTTTATTGAGGTAGAATTCACATGATAAAATTCATGTGTTAAAATGTACAATGTGGAGGTTTTTACTATT
>VMDO01022004.1:11469-34430 GCA_007922755.1 Pedetes capensis
TTTTTTTTTTTTTTTTTTTTTTTTTTTTTTTTTTTTTGCAGTACTGAGGGTTGAACCCAAGGTCTTGCGCTTACATACTTTGCAAGTGCTGGACCACCGAGCTGCTGCCTCCAGCCCATTTTTTTTTTATTCTTTGAGACAGGGTTTCGCTAAATTACACAGACTGCCTCTGGTCTCAAACTTGTGATCCTCCTGCCTCCGCCTCCTGAGCCAAGCGCTGGGATTACAGGCGTGCACCACCGTGCCCGGCTCATTAATCTATTTTCTATCTCTATGGATCTGCCTGTTCTCAGAGGTATGGACATCCAGAATGGAGTTGACTTGTGGGGAATGTGATACACTAATCATAATGCCTTGGGTTTGTAGAGCACTTAAGGTTTACAAAACATATTCACAAAATCACCTCATCTAAGTAAGGCAAAAGTGCCCTTCTATAGGAATTATGAGTGTTTCTACTTTAATGAAGCAGCTGCAACCCCCAGAAAATACTTGCCAAAATGCAACCTGAGGCTTTGTGCAGTACTTTCTCCAGTGCATGTCCTCAGCAAAGGAGGAACATGTGTTGAGGAGGCTGCCCGTAGCTGCTATGGCTAGCACCCATTCTACCCCAATCGCCATTGCCTACCTAGGCAGCACTAGAGACAGAGGGGTTTCTTTGTTGTCATTGTTTTTGTTTTCTGATGTGCTGGGGATTGAACCCAGGGCCTTGTGCGTGCTAAGCAAGAGCTCTACCACTGAGCTATGTCCCCAGCCCAAGAGGACCCATCTAAACAGTGATACCGCAAAGAAAGAGTCACAGGAAATAGAGATATAGTCTCTTGGAGATGGGCACATTTTGTTTCATAAACTTATTTCTTGTTCACCTTCCTTCTCTCTACACTCTTTGTCTTATAGAATGAAGAATGATATATGTAACAAACAGAAACTTACAGCAAAGGAAGACCCTGTGGCCTGCGGCAAGGATGAGCCTAAGCATGGAGTGGGAGGGTAGGGCCAGCCCAAGGGAATAAGTTGCAGTGGTGAGTGAGGAGTTTGATGTATTTTCCATGGAACCATTAAGATGAGACTGGTCTTATTGATAATTATTGGTCCTAAACTACTTGGTTATACCTAAGTTATCTCTGATTCCAAATGAATGTATGTTCCATCAGGCTCTTCCTAGTTACAATTAGTACTTGATAATTTTATGATGAAGTTCAAAGATCGTAGCCTTTTTTTTTTTTTTTTTTTTTTGAGGTACTGGGGGTTGAACCCAGGGCCTCGCGCCTGCATGCTCTGCAAGTGCTGGACCACTGAACTGCACCTCAACCCATTTTTTTTTTTACTTTTTGAGACAGGGTCTCACTAAATTACGCAGACTGCCTCTGGTCTCAAACCTGCGATCCTCCCGCCTCCCCCTCCCGAGCCGCTGGGATTACAGGCATGCACCACCACGCCCGGCAGATCAAGCCTTCAGTATGGATTCTGCCTCCACATCAAGAAAACAAAAATCCTTACAACTGAGTTTCTAAGCAACTTTATGATAAATGGAGAAAATATTGAGGTTGTTCAAGATTTTGCTTTACTTGGTTCTATAATCAATACCCATGGAAGCAGCAGCCAAGAAATCAATAGATGCATCGCACTGGGAAAATCTGTTGCAAAAGACCTCTTTAAAGTTGTTGAAAAGTAAAGATGTCACATTGAAGATGAAAGTGCACCTGAATCATGCCATGATATTTTCAGTCGCATCATATAGTTGTGAAAGCTGGATGTTGAATAAGGGAGACAGAAGAAGAATGGATGCTTTTGAATTATGGCGTTGGAGATGAATATTGAATACACTATGGACTGCCAAAAGAACCAACAGATCCTTCCCAGAAGAAGTGCAATCGGAGTGTCCTTGGAAGCAAGGATGGCTAGACTGCATCTTACATGTTTTGGACATGTTTTCAAGAGGGACAAATCGTTGGAGAAGGACATCATGTTTGGGGGAGTGGCAGGTCAACAAAAAAGAAGAAGAAACTCAATTAGATGGATTGACGTGGTGGCTGCAACAATGGGCTTAAACATAAAAGACTGTGTACATGGCAGTGTCAGGTAGTATTTCATTCTGTTTTACATAGGGTTGCTATGAGTTGGACCAACTTGATGGCACCTAACAACAATTTTATGAGATGATTTTTAGTTGGCAGAAAGGGAATTCCTTCATTGCTAGTGATATCCTAGCCCGTGATGTAGGGACCTTAAAGAAATATCCACACTTTCATCATTACCCCTATTAGTTTCCTGCTTACGTGCTTCAGGAACCGGCTGGGAACTCCATTTTTCTGGACTTTCAGGGAAGACATTACATAGATGTTTCTTGTACCGATTGCGGCTCTCCAGGAAAATATGGTCCCTCTTTGCACCAATTTGGTGGATGATCTGAACTTCATCTGTGAAGAAAGAAACAATAAGTCCTCCATCACCCTGCGCTTTCCTTTCTTCCTGGATTTCTGCTCATCAGGATCAGACCCAATTTCCTTTTGCACTAATCTAAGCTACTAGGACCCAGGATTACCATGCTGTGAGGTATCCCTTGAAGGTGACTGTTGCTGAGAAATGTCAGAGCTGGTAGCCTCATAGAGAAGCCTTATAGAGGGCGGGGAGCCAAGGAGGGAGCTTTCCATCAGTAAGACTGAGTCTATCTAACTTAGCATTGGGCAAGAAGCACTATAGATACTTTCTGGTCTCCTCAAAGTGCATTTTGTTAACATCATTTTACAAGTTTCTAAAGCTCAGAGGGATTATGGAATTTGCTGAAGGTTTCTAAGAAAGGACTGAGCCAGGATTTAACCCTAAATCTGCCTGATTCCAAAGCTGAGATTATTTTTTTATTTCAATGCAGCACCTCAGTGGGGGGAATATCTCAAGAGGGGAAGGAAAAGAGTAGGCAGAGAATAGGGGGCTCCCCCAAGTGAACTCTTGCTGACCTTACAATCATATCCTCTACTCCCTCCTTAGTAAAGTAGAGGGACAGAGAAGGGGGAAGAGAGAGTTTTTTGCTCCTCACCAGATATCACTGGTGCAACTCTTGTGCTAATACCCAGGGGATATACCCAGGGCAGCTGGTACCTCCTACAACTGTTCCCATCTCCAGCTGCCCTCAGCTCCCTAGCCCATGCCCACCTCTGCCCTCTCCCAACACAAGACCCAGCACTACTTATTACCAAAGTAAATCTCTTGCTCAAAGGCGTTGTCTGTGGAGTAAGCAAACTCTCCAGCTCTGGGATTCACCTGTCGGAAGAAGCTCTGCTTTGAGGGCTGGAAAGTGCTTCTCTTTTCCATGATCTCTTCAGCCGTCATATTGTTGCCAGGAACGGTTTCAGCTGTCTCTACTTGTGGGGAGTAACCAGGTAATCTTGGCAGTGGTAAGGGGGGCAGGGAGGAAAGGGTAAGAGGTGACCCCCTTTCTATTAGGTTCACAACTTACCACAGCCCCCTTAAGCTCAGCTCCTGCCCGAGTCTCTGAAAAACACCTGTGTTTAACTATTAGCCTTGTCCCGAAGGTGCCAATTGAATATGGAGCCACCAGAAAGGCCTGTCTTCAGCTGTCTGCCCCATTCCACTGATACAGCCAGGCCCTCTGTGGCCTCTGGGAAGCACAAAAGGGCAGACATGCTTCCAGCACACCTTTTTTTTTTTCTTCTTCTTCTTCCAGCACTTGGTTGGGGGCAGTTGAACCCAGGGCTGAGTACAAGTTAGGCAAGTGCTCTACCACTGAGCTGCACCCTCACTCAACCTTTTATATTTATTTATTTATTTTATTTTTTGTGTTTTTGGTACTGGGGGTTGAACCCAGGGCTTTGCGCTTGCATGCTTTGCAAGTGCTGCACCACTGAGCTGCATCTCTGGCTCATTTTTTTACTTTTTTGAGACAGGGTCTCCCCAGATTACACAGACTGCCTCTAGTCTTGAACTCGCGATCTTCCTGCCTCTGCCTCCTGAGCCTCTGGGATTATAGGTGTGCGCCACTGTGCCCAGCCCACCTTTTTTTATTTTGAGACAGGGTTTTGCTAAGTCACACAGGCTACCTCTGGCCTCAAACCTGCAGTACTCTTGCCTCAGCCCCCTGAATCACTGGGGTTACAGGGGTGAATCACCGGGGTTACAGGGATGAATCACTGTGCCCATTTCACTCTCTCTTATCATTGGTTCCCTTACCGTTCGCATGGACTACATCTTATATTACCTCACTCTACCTAATAAATGTGTGGTTATTTCATATCTGTCCACCCAGTGGACAGGCTAGAAGCTCCTTAAAGGTGCATGTCTGTCCGTCTGCGTTGTACTCCAAACATTTTGTACACTACCTGCATGTAGCAAGAATGCTATTTGTAGTTATCCAATACATGAATAGATTTCTACTTATTTTTATCTTCTTTTTGGAAATCTGGGATATTATAATAGCTCCAGTGTTCACTTTAGCAATAAATGAGAAGGAAGCAATCTGAGAAATGTGGAGTCCTCTTCTCCTCTCTGGTTGCTTTGTTCTGTGCTCTGCAGTCGGGTTTTGAGTCAGTGACACACTGTCTCCTTAGTCAAAGTGAGGCAGGACCAAACCTCAGTGCCATGAGGTGTCTGCCTTCCTCACTCTCAGCCTGGATGCATTCCTGGGAGCACATGGGTGGTAACTGGATCATTAGTCTGGGAGCTAAGTCAGCTGGGGAAGGCCAACAACTCAACCATTTAAGGCAGAGGTTATGAACTGGGGTGATTTTTGTCCCTTGGAGACATTTAGCAGCATTTGGGACATCTTTGGTTGTCACAACTTGGAGGTGCTACTGGCATCTAGTGAGGGATGCTGCTAATATTGTGCAATGCACAGGGCAGCCTCTTACAACAAAAAATTGTCCAACCCAGAATGTTAGTAGTACTGAGGTTTAGAAACCTTACTCAGAGGAGATGTCAGAGAGCACTTGTTGGTAGAGAACATGAGGTTCATGGGAGAATGCATTCTGAAATAAGGAGTGTGGACTGGGGTGCAACTCAGTGGTGGAAGGCTTGCCTAGCATGTGTAAGGCCCTGGATTCAATCTTCAGCATGACCAAAAATAGATAAGATAAAACAAGGACCATGAGCCTGCCTGTGAGTCCTTGAAGGGGAGCCAGGGATTCTCTTATTTATTTATTTATTTATTTATTTATTTATTATTTATTTATTTATTTATTTATTGCAGTACTGGGAGGTTGAACCTAGAGCTTTGTGCATGCTAGGCAAGTGCTCTACCACTGAGCTGTACTCCCAGCCCCTTTTTCATTTTTCATTTGGAAATAGATTTTCACTAAATTGCACAGGCTGCCCCTGGCCTGAAACCTGTGATCCTCCTGCCACAGCCTCCAGAGGTGCTAGGGTTACTGCACCACAGTGCCCAAGCCAGAAATTCTTAAAGGTATACCTGAGGCCTGGTCAGCCTACCTGTAGTAAGCAGGCAGCAGCAGCTCGGGCTTCTTTTTTTCCTGGGGGATCAGAATGATTCTTTGATCTTCAAACTCTGCTGCCTCTTCTGCCTCCAGCTGTTTCAGGAGCTCCAGGTCACTGGCGGAAGTAAGCTCATCCCGAATGTGGCTCCAGTCGTACTGCTGGCGCAGGAAGCTCTGCCACTTATTGGGGGACACCCCAACCCTCGGAGGACGCTTGCTCTGGATCCACCGAGCAGTGCGCTTGTTCAGCTTTTGTAGCATGATGGCCTCCCAGGCTCTGGCCTCCTTCTCGTGAGGCGGAAGCCAGGTCTCCCTTTCCTCGAGGTTCATATCGGGAGAAGGTGGCAGATCTAGAAGTTCTGAATCCTTGCAGGGACGACGGATATGAGGGCGAGATGCTTCCCAGACCGGGCTTGATGGCTTTGATTTCCTCAGCTGCTTCTTGGGCTTGGCGGAGCTTCCTGTCTTCACAACCTGGACGGTGACCCCCGTCGAGGGGCCTGAGGAACGCAGGACCTTGCGCCAGGCAGGTTTCTGAGGCTTGGCTTTCCTCGTCTGGGGAAGCTGGATGATGTTGTCTGTGTTGTAGAGGTGCTCAAAGCTGTACTGGCTGTAAGGCATGCTGGGCAGCCCTCGCTGCCACCCCACCTCCTGAGAGAAGGAAAGATTGGCCGCAGCCTTTTTCAGGTATTGGTTCTTGAGGCGAGCACAGTGCTGTGAGCTGAAGTGGAAGACAGGTGGCACTGTGGAGATAGAGGTACACTCCACCTTGTCCCTTGCTTTCAGGCGGGAGAAAATCATGCCCCATCCTAGCCAAGGGGGCAGTGACTGAGGGCAATGATGAGAGAGAATGGTCTTTCCCGTTGGGGTCCTGGTCATATTGTTTTCCAGTGATGCTCCCTTCCACACTGCTGGTCCCAAGGCAGGGCCTGCAGTGGTGACCGGGTACCTGTGAAGGGGGAAGGATGAACTGGTGAGAGCTCTAGGCTAGCAGAAATTGGAGGCACAGAGCAGTACAGAAAGAGAATAACTTGCCCAGTGTGGTGGCACACAACTGTAATCCCAGTGACTTGGGAAGCTGAGGCAGGAGGAGTGCAAGGTTGAAGCCAGAAGCACCCTGTGCAACTTAGCAAGATCCTGACTCAAAATAAAAAGTAAAAATTGGAGGGTGAGCCCAGTGGCTCACGCCTATAATCCCAGCGAATTGGGAGGCAGAGGCAGGAGGACTGCAAAATCAAGACCAAAGGCAGCCTCCATAACTTAGCAAGACCCTGTCTCAAGATAAAAAATAAAAAATGGGTAGGGGTACATCCCAGTTGAAGAGCACATGCAAATTATATGTGAGGCCCTGGGTTCAAACTCAAGTAACACACACACACACAGACAAAGTAAAAAATAGGCTAGGGGTGTGGGTCAATGGTAGAGTGCTTGCAAAAGCATGCCTGAAGCCCTGCATTCAACTCCCCAGTATCAAAGAAAGAATAACTTGGACAGCTGGGAAGGAGAATAGGATGTGATGGGTGGGAAAGCCATGGGAGTTAAAAGGAAGAGAAAGATGATGCAACATTCTAAATCTGTCTTTCAGACCTTTGCTTCCAATTCTCACATCTGCCCCAAAGCTTAGACCCTTATCTCTTTATGAGAAATCACTGCTTTTCAACTGTACACACTTCCGATTTTTCTTCAAATATTTTTCTCTCTGTTCAAAAGGCTTATAGTCAGCCCAGTATGGTGGTGCAAAATTAGTGTCCCAGCTACTAGGAGACTCAGGTGGGAGGATCACTTGAGCCCAGGAGTTGAGGCCAGCTTGGGAAACAGATGAGACCTCCATGTAAGGGGAAAAAAAAAAAAATCAAAGCAAAAAGAAACCTTACACCATAAAGTTGCAACAGCTCAGCCTAGATTATAACCTTCACTTGAGCCAGCCAGATCCTCTAGATGTTATCTGTATTTCTTGCTCCACAGTGTGGCCTCCTCCTGTGCCCTCGGCTGAAATAGTCTTTCTCTCATACTTGACACAAATTTTATCAATTCTTTCAGGCCCAGCTCAATTCTGACCTTCCTGTAACTCTTGATCTAGCTAGGCCCCTTGCCATACTTGAATTTATAAGTCATTTATCATCCTCACCACTTTTTTAACTGTTAATCCTATGACACCTCACATTGTTAAATATTTGGTTTTCTTAATTGTACTGTCCAGTGACCAGATCTCTTGTCTCTCTGTCCTTCAAATCATCCAGCGTGTTTCCATATTGTTACATAGCCTTCCTTGTTAAAGTGTTTCAGTGATATTTTATCAAGTAGGTAAATTGCTTTGGCCCTTCCTTAATTATTGGGCAAATTGTTTCCAGATTTTAGCCAACATGGAAAATAATGTAGAGAATACTTCAACTTAGTCTTTTGTTTTGTTGTTTCTTTCTGAATTACTCTCTTGGCCTATAATGATAGTTGACAATTACATAATACTTTGCTAAGGGCTTTAGAGAGGGAAGATATCTTCGAAGAAGCTGGGGCTCAGAGAGGCAAGTAAATTGCTTCAGATCAGATGGCCTGTAAGTAGAGGAGTCAGGTTTGAAAAATCCCAGCCTAAAGGATTGCAACTCAGGAGCACTTAGCCTCTGGGGACTTGGGTCTAGCTCCACTCCCACACTCAATATGCTAGCCATGTCACTCCCAGGGAGGGGCAGGTACCATTATTCTACATCCTTCTGTCTTCCCTCATATGGATTCCTGCTCTTCCTGCACTGCCTCAGGGTGCCCCCTCACCCACCCTGCAGACCAGAGCTGACTCTTCTCTTTCCTCCGTAACATGTAGCACATACCTTCTCTCCTTAGGGTCTGATTTATCCCGTCTTCCAAGAATGAGAATGACCTTGCCTTGTTCCTTTCTGTTAAGGGTCAGCTTTTATCTAGATGCTTCTAGGCCAGAATTGATAATTTCTTTCAAATTAAGTCCACTGGATTGTTTTTGGTAGTCCTCTATGATTTTTTGAATACAAAATTAACTTTAATTATTTCATCTCTTCACAACCATGAAGACAACTTGGTCCAAAGGGCATTCAGTATTTAACTAGTTGGGCTAGAAAAAGCACAAAAGCAGAGGCAATCACAAGGAGATATTTTTCTGAAACAATGCCTACTCTGGTTGAAAATGAACTGTCAGATGAGAACACTCTTAGTGGTCTTCTCATTATACATACTGCTATAATAGATGATTTTACATTCTTGCATATCAGTATCTTTCTCCTAAGGCAGGGAGCATTTTGATCCTAAGCACTCTGAAAACAGGACGAGAACAGATTTCACTCCAAAATGACTACCTGTGTGGAGTGATTGCGAGTGTCCCCAGATAGGCCCCTTCACCTGTGCCGCAAGAACCTTTGTAACAATGCAGACAGAAAGAATGCCATATTATCAGTTAGCATAAATTCTGTAGGAATAATTATTACCTGATACAATGGCTAATTGAGAAGGAAGGAAATGCATGATAGGTCCATCTTAAAAGGAACATTTTTAAAAGAAGGGAAAAATATAAGGTTTGGTCAGAAGAGGTTTGTCCTACTTTCAGTCAGAAGACAAGTGAGGCCTGGTTCTGCACTTCCCCTCTGTGATACCTCAGGTAAATGACTTAATATCCCCACTTTGCCAATCTGGAAATAGTCTGACATCTGTACTAATTTAGTGTTGATATGAAGCTCAAAACTGAAATTCTGTGTGAGAGTTCTTTATAAGCTACAGTCTGACATAAATGTGAGGAATTCTTAATGATTGGTTTAAAGAATGGATGATTATTCTTAGGAGGCAGGTATCTGAGTTAGACGCTCTGTGCACTGGTGGAAGAATTTAGGGGTACTGAGGCACTGGGCACTTTAAAGATGCTTAGAGAAGAATAAAAGACCTATATAGAGTTTGGAGGCTCTATATTATCCAAACTTATAAGTTATCTGGACCAACATTGAGAGGCAGCCCCCACCCCAACAAACAGTCTTCTTAGAACCAAAAGCAGAATGGCAAGGATCAGGTCCTTTTGTACACTGACAACATAAAAGAATTGAGTAAATCAATGCTAGTATAACTGCAGACTAGGCCCTGCAGTCCTGGTAAGCAGCATTACTTCTGTACTTCTTTGGGCTGGAAGGGCAAGAATGGGATTTGAAAGGTAGGCCACATGCTTCCAGTTAAAACCAGATGAACTTTGTAAATTCATAATTGTAAATCATGAAAATTGAACTGAAGTCCCTTCCTGCCTTTGATATTTTATGAATCTAAGAACCCATCTCAAAACAGGTCACATCTCAGAGTTTCCAAATTTAGTTCCACTCTTCTGTTGGTTTTCCCAGTCCTTTAACCTTGCCTCCAGGTCTGGTATCTTTATTCTGCAAGTGTTTGAGGTGGTTTGAATGATGTATTTCTTCAGTTATCAAAACAGAAGAAAGCATCTTGGAGAAAAAGTCTAAAAAATAATAAGCCTTAACAGCAGGGATCTCCATCTACAGATTCTAATTCTGAAGTTGTGAGGTGAGTTCTGAGATTCACAAAATATCAAAGGGGTGGTGTTTGTTAGATATGGTTAAGGGACCTTCTGCATCAGGCTTGCCCAAGGTGCTTGTTAAGATGTAGATCCTGATGTCCCACCCTCAGACTGTTGCTGCAGTAGGCTTCGAGCCAGGCCTAGAAATCTGCATTTTAATAAGCTCTCAGGGATTTGTATACACATTAAATTTATAGAAACCACAGCTCCAAGGGGTATCAGTGGAGGGTGTGAAGTGCAGTTCTCTGAAGAGCTGCATCTGTAATAAAGATCCTGTAGACTGCTTGACCTTGGCTAAGTAGAGCATTGTAATTGGGGAGAGATGGAATGTTGTAGATCAGAGCCAAAGTTATCGTGGGCTGTCGTTGTTGTTGTTAGGTGCCCTCGGGTTGGTGTCCAACTTTTAGCAACCCTATTTACAACAGGTGAAACAGTACTGTCAGTGCTTCCCTGCTATTCATAGGGTTTTCAATGGCTGATTGCTTTTTGGGAGTGGGTTGCCGGGTCCTACTCCCAAACCAGAAGCACCTGGTGTTCCCAGGCAGGCTCCCATCCAAGTACTAACCAGGCCCAACTCTGCTTAGCTTCCAAGATCTAAAAGGATCAGACACCACAGTGGTATGGCTTCAGACTTGGGCTGTGTTAGCCCCTTTTAATAGCCATTTACTATCAAAATTTGTATCTGACCTAACATCCTCCTGATTTTAGATAAAGCTCTTGGAATATACCCTCTCCACCCTCCCCCTAAAGTTGAGAATGTGACAGCATTTGAAACCCACTGAAGAGATTTTCTTTCTTTGCTGTTGTCTGCCTATTGGATGGTCCCACCTATGTAATTGGGAAAAATACTGACTTATGACTTTCTTTTGTTCAACCAATATAAAAGCTCATGTCACCTCTTCCACAGTGGAACATGCCATTCAGCATAACTTGAATCCATGTTCCTGAGCCATGATCACTCATGTGTGATTCAGAATAATCTATTTTCTTGTTTCCCTTAAAGCAGAGTTATTTTACATTGACATGAGTATAAAGGAAGCTTGATTAACTAGGAGAACAGGATCAGAGAATGCAGCCTCTTAACACAGCTTGTTTCAAATTTCTCTCTGCCTCTTCTCTCTGCTCCAAAAATTCCCCTCATTTTCCCCCCTCTACTTTCTCATTTCCATGACCATCAGGCTAAATATAGCTAAACATCTGTCTTTAGAAGTTACTCTGAAAACTTTGTCATAAAGATGGTCTATTCCAAAGCCTTCATCGTACAGATTCCAAAACTCAGTCCCAGAAACAAGTGACTTGACTAAGATCACAATCCTGATGGCTATCTGAATACCGACCTTTTGACATCTAATCCAAAGTCTTCAGCTACCTCACATTGGCTCTCATCCTTCCTCTGATGCTACTGAATTTTGAGATCCTGGTAAAACTGCAGTGTTTTGAACTCACCTTTAAAGTTGCCTTCTATAGCACAGTCCTTACAGGGAAGCAAAGTTCTGCATCTTAAACCTTCCTTGGTTTCTTAGGTTCCAAAGCTGTTTATATTGGTCACCAAGCAACCAAATCTTCAAAATTCTATAAGTCTACTCACAAAAACTATGGGTTCAATTGGAGGGATCTTCAACTCTTCATTAAATTTCCTTCTTTGTAAACTGAGCTTTGGGAAATTGCATATTTATTGATTGGTGGCTTACTGGGTTTGAAAAGTAAGCCCCTAGATCTATGTAGCTTACTATCCTCCCTCCACATACACACAAATTAATATGTCCTGCTGAGAAAGCCAACACAGGGAATACATGCATGGGTAGCTCTGGCATCTTTCAGATTACCAGATAGAACAAATGGTGAAATAAAAGCTGTCTTTGGAGCCCAGTGCCATGGCGCATGCCTGTAATCCCAGCAATTTGGGAGCTGAGACAGGAGGATTGCAGGTTCCAGGACAGGACCATTCTGTACAATTTAGAAAGACCCTGTCCCAAAATAAAAAAAATAAAGGGAATTATGGGTGCAGCCTAGTGGTAGAGCACTTACCTAGCATGTGTGAAGCCAGGGTTCAACTCACCAATGTTAAAAAAACAAAACAAAAAGGTATCTTTGGGCCTTTTCCAATCCCTTTTCATCTCTTCCACTGCTACCCAATCTTCTTCGTCCACACAATTCAGTTCCACACTCAGACTCTTGCTAGATGGTTAGCCACCAACACTATTTTTATAAGGAGATTCTTCAAATCCTGTATTCCAAACAGTACAATTTCAGGCCTACAGAAAAACTAGCCTGTTTATGAAATGAACTAATTTGTCCTGGCAACAGGGAAGATTTCTGAGCCTAAGGCTCCGGCTAGTTGCCCCAGGTCATGCTGTTCAGGTAGTCACTATCTTTTGCTTCCAGGCAAGGCTGGCATTCCTGACCAAGATGAGCACTGACTTTAGTGCCTGGGCTAAAGCTATGCTCAGACCTTTGGACTCCCACAGAAGGATGAGAGGATACATCCTCTAGGATGAAAAGAGAAGATTTAAAAGACTAAAAGATTACATATTAAAACCCTGCTTAAATCTCCTCGTAAATTTAAACATAGAATTACTGTGTGAGCCAGCAGTTCCATTTCCGGTAACATACCCAGAAGAACTGAAAGCTGAGACTTCAAAAGATTTTTTTTTTTTTTTTTTTTAAGACATGGTCTTGCCATGTAGCCCAGGCTAACTTAGAACTCATGATCCGGTTCTCAGCCTTCTGAATGCTAGAATTACAAGTGTGCGCCACCCCGTCTGGCTCTTACGTGAGTTTTTATAGTCACAGAACAAGACAAAATCATAAATCAAAGCATTACTCACACTGGTGGGAGCATCTGGTAGACTACAGCAAAGTAGGGAAATCTATAGGTTTCAGATGTGTAGCATCTTTAGTTTTAGGATTGGCAGAGGCTAGAGGTCTACTAAGCTTAGTGATAGATAGATTCTGAGAGTTTATCCATTAGTGGTGAGAATGTTAGGTCCCATACAAAAGTTAGGGCAAATAGCTATTAAAGGACCTAAAATAGCTGAAGATAATTTTGACCCTCAAACTACAACATTCCATCTCTCCACAACATGATACTCTAGTCAGCCAAGGTCAGTCTACAGAATCTTCAGTATAGATGTGGCTTCCTCAGAGAACTTCAGTTCACAGTATATTTCACCACAATTAAAAGAAAGCCAAATTCTGTTTAATTATAAATGCCATTTAGTGTTTCTGATAGAAATTCTGGACAAAGGATATTAGAAATACCCATAATTCCCCCAAGGGCCTAAAACCCAAGAGTTTCAGGCAGTTATTCATTATTTTTAATTTTTTTCTAAAAAGCACATATACCATTCTCCAACCTGCTGTGTCACTCTCATGAACATTTCCTCATTTTCTTTTGCTATAGCATTTTAAATGACTGATCACTTCATACAGTATCAAAAATAAGTTGCTTAAACCTAATATATGTTTCTAGTTTGTTTCTAACTTATCCTCTTTTAAAACAATATAACATGGCCAAGCATGGCACACACCTGTAATTCCAGTGACTCAGGAGGAGAGGCGGGAGAATCACAAATTTGAGGCCAGAGGCAGCATGCTCAACTTAGCAAGACACTGTCTCAAGATAAAAAAATACAAAAAGGGGCTGACGTGCAGCACAGTGATAGATCATTTATAAAGCATGTTCAAGGCCCTGGGTTCAGGCCTCAAGTACTGCAAAAACAAAACAAAACATAGAGCAAGCTTTTTTGTAGCCAAATATTTACACACATTAACGAATATTTACTTAGAAGATATTCCCAGAAGTGGAATTTTGAGTCAGAGTGTATCTTTTAAGTATTTTTACATAGATTGCTCAGAAAAGATTATATCAGTTTATGCATCCACCAATATGTATTTTTTAAATCCTTCACTCCGCATAGGACATCATTATGTGAGAAGCAATGAAAGGACAATGGTTCAGAGCAGACTGGGGAATTGGTTTGTACGATTTTCTAGCTGTGTGATCTTCAGCAACTCTGGCTCTTTGGTCCTTAATTCTCTCGTAAGGTTCTTGTAAGGATTAAGAACTAGCTATTATTATTTACCTTCTTTAGTTCCTGAGACTGCACAAAGTACACCTGAAGTAACCCACAACCAGTACCTAAGTAATCAGAACTACAGAGAGTAGTATGATTTATGACCAGTGGAACACGACAGCATTTGGAGCTAGTAAAAAGGTTTACCTGGGAAAGCTCTTGAGGGTGGTCTTAATTGGGAGCAGAGGCAAACAACTTATACAGTTCTGGGTTTCTTTAAAAACAAGGATATAAAATTATTCTGGTTATTAAGGTGCAAGGCCTTGGAAGAGGCCTAAAGCTTAAGTTTGATGAAAAATCCACCTCTGGCTGGAACTGATAGCTTATGAAAACGTGGGGAAGAGGTGAGAAGTCAGGATCAGTAGGAGACAACGTTTGCCTAGAGCAGCAAAATGAGAGGCTAGTATAACAAAATAATAACTATTATGTCATTTGGCTATTTTTACAACTTATGGAATGCAGCTCAGGGGTCACGGAGCTAGTAAGAGGCCAAGACCCTCGAATTTGGGACTGATATGGAAAATAAGCACATAAAGATAATACAAAGCCAAACACCATGATGCACATTTTGAAAGAACAGGCCTAGGATCAGTAACGACTGAATTATTCCACAAAGTCAGGAAACTCAATTCTAGTTCTCCTTCCTCTTAGTCATTAACAGTTTGGCCACTAGAGGCTTCGGTAGGTGCCAAGATCCTTAAGAGCCAGCCCTCACTCGTAGCCAAAAGTGTGCCTGAGGAGCAGAAGTAGGAAGTTGTTTCCTGACATAACGTGGTTTTCACTACAGGCGGCTTGGATAAAGAACTTGAGTAACTATTTTGGCTTTTGTTGTTTTGCAGGACTCCACCTTTCCCAGCTCTACATGCTAACTGCTCAACCCCAGAGGGCACAGAGCTTGCAGGCAAACAGCCACTAGAGGATCTCTAACTAGTTTCTTTCTCCACTCTCCAATTCAGTTTCCAAGTCTGAAATCAAGGCGCAAAATGGTGACTTCATCTCTTGTTGTCCTGCGAACAAGCGGGCTCTGCAAATGGGGCTTGAAGAATTGGGCGCAGCTGTCCAGACCTCCAAAACTCAGGCTGGGTGGTCAGAACCCTTGCGCAGCTGTACGGACAGCCGCGACGCTGAGCGTGGAGCCCGCGGGCCGCTGCTGCTGGGACGAGCCGGTGCGCATCACCGTGCGCGGCCTGACCCCAGAGCAGCCCGTCACGCTGCGCGCGTCCCTGCGCGACGAGAAGGGCGCGCTCTTCCGGGCCCACGCGCGCTACCGCGCCGACCCCCGCGGAGAGCTGGACCTGGAGCGCGCGCCTGCGCTGGGCGGCAGCTTCTTGGGGCTCGAGCCCATGGGGCTCTTCTGGGCCCTGGAGCCCAACAAGCCTTTTTGGCGCTTGTTGAAGTGGGACGTGCAGACGCCCTTCGTCGTGGAGCTGGAGGCGCTGGATGGCCATGAGCCTGAGGCTGGGCAGCTGCTGGCCCAGACAGTGCACGAGCGGCACTTCATGCAGCTGGGGGTGCGGAGGGTGCCAGTGCGCTCTGGCCGGGTGCGGGCCACACTCTTCTTGCCGCCCGGTGAGTCACCTCCACCCGCGCTATTCCTGTCTGCTTATCCCTTGTCCTGTTGTCTACATGTAAGAAAGAGAGAGCTTACAATGTTTTAGAGGTCAGTGACAATATAACCCAACTATGCATTTGAGTTTTACTACATGTTATCCATAAGATTCCATAAACCTTGTGGGTTGACAAAAGTGTTGCCAGAAGCGATATCATGGGTGCATAATGGAAAAAGCCAATGCTGTATTACTCTGTGCCCCACCATCATTTATTAATAAAGGGAGATTAAAAAAAAAAAAAAGTAGAGGTCAGTGGCAAGGAGATAGGAATGGATTAGAAGGCTACTAGGGGAAGTAGCCCTTGCTGCTCCAAACTTGACAGGTTGTTCAAATCCACTGCTAAGTTAAAAGCCATCATAAGGCAATGGGAAAGACACGTGTAATAATTTTTTTTCCCGGTACTAGGGGGCTGAACCCAGAGCCTCATGCATACTTTCCAAACCCTGTACCATTTACATGCATCCCCAACCCCTTTAGAAGTTTTTTATCTTGAGACAGAATCATGCTAAGTTAAGCAGTCTGCCTCTCGTCAGAACTGGTGATCTTTCCCACTCTGTCTCCCAACTTGCTGGGATTACAGGCCTGTGTCAATGCGTTAGACTTGCAATAATAATTTTTAAAAGTCCTCTGTAAGTAGTATCAATTTTTCAATGTTATTGTAGACATTTCTGTGTTTTGGAACTTTTCTCTCCATTCCCACAGTATGTTAAGGTTATGTGCATTAACAGTTACAATCAAAGGGAGGCCTCTTGCTGTCAATTGGAAATCTGAGCTTATTGGATATTCTACATACATAAAGAACTACTGGCCAATAAACAGATGAAAGGAAGCTTAGCCTCATAAGTAGTCAAAGAAATGCAAAATGAAACTACAAAGTACATTTCACAACCTCATGAGGGGTGAACGATAGGAAGTCTCACTTGCCCATTATTGTCAAGTACCTGGAGGAAAAAAACCTCATAAACAAAGGAGTGAAAGTGTTCAACTACTCTGGGAAACAATTTGTTTTAATGAGATAGATGAATATGTCATTCTACTCCTACATGATATGGGCACTCTAGGCCCATGTGTGGCTTGGGAACAGCCCCAATGTTCCACAACAATGAAATTGCATCAGTTGAGGAATAAAAGGAAGTATATTTCCAACAGTCAAAGTGATTGATCTGCAGCTGCAAGAATCAACATGGAGGAGATACCAAGACAATATTGGGCAAAACTATCGAATCCCAAGAGAGCACATTCACTATCATTTCATTAAGATTAAATTCACAAAGTAGGCAAAATAAACAGAATGTTGTTTAAAGTACACATACATTTCATGATACAATAAAGAAAACCCAGAGAAGTACACACACAATGCAGGAAGGTACAGAGGCAAGAAAGGGGCACAGGTACTCAGGGCTTCCCTGGGTTTGTTGTTGTTTTTGTTAGGTGCCATTGAGTTGTTCTGACTCATAGTGACCCTGCATACAACAGAACCAAATACTTCCTGACACTGTGCTATGCCTGGTGCTATGTCAGTGCTTCTCTGCTATTCATAGGGTTTTCAGTGGCTGATTGTTTTGAGATTGCTTTGGGAATGGATTGCCATGTGTTTCTCCCATTCCTGCAGTGCTGGGGATCAAACTCAGAGCCTCAGAGTGTGCAGAGCAGCATTCTACTAACAGAGTGGTGCCTATCAGGTGTGGGCTGGGTTATTCTTTAAATTTGGTATGTGAAAGACAAGTATTCTGATGTAAATGATCAAAATATTCAGTACGTGGGATCATGCAGAATGAATATATAGCCTTGTGAGTCTTTGCCCATTTTACTTAGCAGAATGCATTTGAGATTCTTCAGAGCTCTTCTACAGATTGGTCCTTGCTCATTCATAGGTCTTCATTATGTGGGTACATTCATTTGCCAGTTGAAGGACATTGGGTTTGTTTACAATAGGTGGAAACTATCATAATGTTGCTACAAACACTTGCATACACATTTTTGTGTGAATACAAGTTTTCATGTCTCTTTGATAAACACCTAGGAGAGGGATTGCTGGTTCATATGGTAAATATATGTTTGACTTTGTAAGAAACTACCAACTGTTTTCTGCAGATCGTTATCTTGTTGCAAGTCCACCAGCATTGTATGATGGTTCCAGGAGCTGTGCATCCTCATTGGCCATTTGCACGGTCCTTTTCTGGGGTCAGGGAAGGCAGTATTTTTATTGATTTTTTGTTTGTTTTTAATGTTGCTTTCGTTTTTGTGGTGATGAGTGTCAAACCCAGAGACTCATGCATGGTAGGCAAGTGGTCTACTACCAAGCTATACTCCTGGCCTATAAAGTATTTTTAATGTAAAAAATAATATGTGGGTCACCCCTCCCCATGTCCCAGACCGGGCTAGCTCTTCTTTGATCGGGATCGGGACCCCACACTGGGGGACTGGTGAGCACGATGGAGTCAAGGATGCCTTCGGGATCCCTTTAAGATAGATTTTGTTATATAGCTCCTGTAAGGAAATAAGTGCTACAGCTCTTATAGCTCTCAAGCCCACCCTTCAGGATGGCGGATGTGACACATCTCCAACCTCAGCGGTGTTCCGGGAGCCCTACAGGTGACCTCCATGAAGGCCACCTTCTCTGTTGCTGGTCTCTGATGATTTCCATCTGTGTCAGGCATTGGGGTGGCCTCTGAGGTGGCAGGCAGTCTTCTCTTGGATCTGGTGATGGTGTGTTCAATCTGCGATGGAGTGGCAGCACTGCAGAGTGGCCAGCGAACTTTGCTTATATAGTCTTTGGGTATGGCCCCAAGATGGCCACCAACCAATCAGGTGGTGGCGTGAGGGGCTAGGCACAACCAATTGAGGGTGATATTTTAATTTGGGGTGAAACAGGATGTCACTTTCCGGCCAATCAGGGGATGTTCTTTAGTGGCCAATCAAGAGGCAGGGTGAGGGTCAGAAGTAACCAATCAGTGGGAGGGGGTCAGAGAGGGAAGGGGCCATCTTGGCTCACTTAGGCCAAGAAGACCTGGATGTGGGACAAAGGTCACAGGGAGCCATTTTCGCCTGGAGGATAGATGTTAGTCCTCCAGGTGGGCTAGATAGGTCCCTATCCCAACCATGCTTCCTCTTATTCCCCTGGGGCTATCCCATAATATTCCCTACAATAATATATTCTCTTTGTAAAAATGCATGCGGCTTTGAGGCTCTGGATGTAGACAGGAATATGGATTTAGGCTAGGTACTCCTGGATGTTTGAAGACCAGAGATCTTTCAGCACTTTTTTTTTTTCTTTCTGCATTTTTGATAGTGGAAAACTTGTTCATCCCCAAGTAAGTAACAAATGACTTTTGATGGATGCCATTGCAAAGAATTTCAAAAATTGATTGGTTTTATGTTTTGTTTCTTCCCAAGAACCTGGACCCTATCCCGGGATTGTGGACCTTTTTGGAGTTGGAGGTGGCCTTTTCGAGTATCGAGCTAGTCTGCTGGCTGGGAAAGGTTTTGCTGTGATGGCTCTGGCTTATTATAACTATGATGACCTCCCAAAGACCATGGAGGCCATGTACATGGAATACTTTGAAGAAGCCGTGAACTACCTGCTTAACCACCCTGAGGTTAGATCTTGTCTAACTTTTATGGGTTATCAGGCCTCCTCCTCCTGCATGCTGGTGGTTTCACAGAAGTTAGTGAATTCTTGACAGACCCACCCTACCCTAATGCTTACTGGCTTTCATAGTCACTTCTTGTAGACATCTCTCTGCAATTCTGTGTTACTATATTTTCCGTTAGTAAAGATGCTGTTAGCTGGTGTTCTGGCATTCTGAATTCCAGTATGTAATAGTATTTCATAACAAGTGCAAACACATTTGAGAACCCTGGGTTTGACAGAAGAAGTAAAGGGAAAGAAGAAAGGCAAGACTGTCCCCAGACGGTGCTCATGTAAGTGATTATTATGTTTAACAATATTCCCTTCCATTTGGCCCCTGTTAAGAACACAGCATCATCTTTAAAGGAGAAATTGGCAGACAATACCTGGGTACCAAGAATATTTTAAGGTGTCTAGATTTAGAGTCCTCCACATGTCTATCATCTTGTTGTGCTGTGGGGGTTTGCATGAGGCTATGATGCTGAAAGTTATGTCACCAGTATCTCAGATACCAGCAGGGCCACTCATGGTGGACAGATTTCACATTAGCTTCTAGACTAAAACAGACTAGGGAGAAGGACCCAACAGCTCACTCCCAAAGCAATTAGCCATTGAAAACCCTATGAATAGTAGAGAAGCCCTATCAAATTGTTGTTGTTGTTAGGTGCCATCGAGTCGGTATCCGACTCATAGCGACCGTCATAGGGTTTTCAATGGCTGACTGTTTCAGAATTGCCTTGGGAGTGGATTGCCAGGTCCTTCTCCCATCCCGGCGCTGGGAATTGAACTCGGAACCTCAGAGACTGCAGAGCCACGCTCTACCAACCGCGCTAAATCCCAGCCCCACCCTATCAAATATAGTCCCGGAAATGAGCCCCCGAGGCTAGAGGGCATTCAAAAAATGACTGGTTAACAGTTGCCTCCTCAAAGTAGAGTCAACCTTAATGACAGGAATGGAGTAAAGCCCTTGGGACCTCCTTTTGCTGATGTGGCACGACTTCAAAATGAGAAGAAACATAGTGACTGCAACAATAAGCTCCAACATTAAAAAGATCATGTGTATGGCACAGTGTTGGGTAGAGTTTCATTCTTTTGTACATACTCATAGCGTCCAAAGATGATGAGGTAATCCTTGTTTATTTAGTCATTGAATCAGAGCTGGATGTGGATGGAAGCATTAGAGCTTTTAGAAAAGGTTAAGGTATAGTGGAGCCAGCTTAAGATATATGTCTACAAAAGTTAAATTTGAGATTTGATTTTGTCCATTACTATCTCCATGACCTTGACACCTCTGTTTCCTCCTTTGGAAAACTGCGGTTGTTAAAATACCACTTAATCCCTAGTATGTTAGTGAGGAAGAGGGGTTGAAGCCAGTAAGGATGCTGCTGCAGAACCTGAAACACACACACACACACACACACACACACACACACACACACACACACACACAGAATGAGGACAAGAAAAAGAAGGAGGAGAAGGAGAAGAGAGGGAGAAAAAGAGAGAGAGACAGAGAGCGAGAGACACAGAGAGAAAAGACTGTTGTGAGAGATCACTGAAAGTACCATGTGTTTGTAACCTAGAAGACATGGGGATGCAGGGGAGGAGCAGTGCTTGTGAGACAGGGAAACCCAAACAGCTGGAAACCACCAAGTGGAGAATGGAAGAAAAGATAGCAACCACAGACAACCTTTCACACAGGTTTTTTTTTTTTTGCCTGGTATTTAAGAGCCAAACCGAGGGCCTTGCACATACTTTGTAAGTACTCTACCACTGAGCTGCCCCCCGACCCCCCTTTTTAAAATTTTTTTACCTTGAGAGAGGGTCTCACTAAGTTATGTAGGCTATCTCTACCCTTGAACTTGCAATCCTCATGCTTCTGCCTCCTAAATTGCTGGGATTAAAGGCATGAGCCAGTGGGCCTGGTTTCTACCAGGTTTTTATAGGAATGGGAGGAGAAAAGCAGGGCAGTCAGTAGCATGGCTAGGGTAGCAGGGATTGTTGGTAAATGGAAGCGCTAGTGGTGCCGGAAGTGCTAGAGGGGAATGAGCCAGTTTAGAGGATGTTGTAAAGGAGGACAGGATCGACAAGTAACCAGAGGAGGCCAGTCCTAGAGAATGAGAGCGGATAACATCCCAAGCATGGGTAGAGGGTGGTCTTGGAGAAGATCAGAAGGGACATCTGAGATCTTGAGTTTTCATGGAAGTAGAAAATGGCACTGAGAAAATGAGAGAAGTTCCTACTGGACAGCCTCTGTGTTCTCACTGAAGTATGAAGAGTTCAAGACAAAGGTGTCTGTGGGTGATAAGGGGGCTAGAGGAGGTAGGAGAGCATGTGAGGTGGTCTTTTGGAGAAGTAGAAAGCAAAATACCAGTGACATGTGGTAGTCCATTGCAGGCCAGGAGGAAGGGAATAAGTGAATTTAACCATGGATAGCTCTTTTCTGCCTGCAGCCATACTGCATACTGGGGTATAGTACTACCAGATCTCAAAAGCTAAGCAGGATCAGGCTTGGTTAGTACATGGATGGGAGACCCCCTGGGAACACCAAGTGCTGCAGGCTTGGGAGAAGGCAACCCACTCCCAAAAAACAATCAGCCATTGAAACCCTATGAATAGCAGAGAAGCATTGACAATAGTATTTCGCCTGTTATACGTAGGGTAGCTATGAGTTGGACACCGACTCAACGGCACCTAAGAACAACAACAACAACAATAATAACAACAACAACATCTCTTTTCTAGGTCAGTCAGGACAAAGAAAGAGAGATAATAAAGACATTGAGGATGTTTGTAAGCAAGTGATTATACTGATAAAGCATGAAATCTAAGGTGGAAGTGGTGGGAAGTAGAAACATGAGAGATATTGATAGTGAAGAAGTGATGAAAGATAGCCAAAGTCTCAAAACCTGAAAGATTAAAGATGGTGACTAGAGAGTGGAATGTTGGAAGATGGGATTTTTCAATAAGGGACTTATTGACAATGAGTAGTCTAGGTTATAGGAATGTTATTGTTGTTGTTAGGTGCCATCGTGTCATGTCTGACTCATAGTGACCCTCATAGGGTTTTCAATGGCTGATTGTTTCTGTATTGCCTCGAGAGTGGATTGCCATGTTCTTCTCCCATTTTTGCAGTGCTGGGAATTGAACTTGGGACCTTAGAGACTGCAGAGAGGTGCTCTACAAATTGAGCTAAATCCCAGCTGGTTATAGCAATAGGAGTGATTAATTCATATGGGATAGATTAATTGATCACAGGACATGTTAATATCAAGGAACTCCATGTGATAAATCATGTGTGGTTGTTGGAATCACCAAGAATGGTGGTATGGAAGTTGTGGAAAGGAAGATAGGAAGGAAGGATATGTAAACTTCCTAGCTTGCAATCTAGAGAACAGAAAGGGCCCAGATCAAGGCTCAGGTCCCCCTGATCACCACTCTGGGCACCAGTCACCCAACCACACTGTTCATGATTCATTTTTCTGTTTCTGTCTGTCTCTTTCTAGGTGAAGGGTCCAGGAATTGGGCTGCTTGGGAATTCCAAAGGGGGTGAACTTGGCCTTGCTGCAACCTCTTTCCTGAAGGGCATCACTGCTGCTGTCATCATCAATGGCTCTGTGGCTGCTGTCGGGGGCACCATATACTACAAGGACGAGAGTGTGCCTCCTG
>VMDO01022005.1:0-34270 GCA_007922755.1 Pedetes capensis
GTTCTTTATATTGTCTTTTTCTTCTGTCTGTGTCTATTTCTGTGTCCAAATTTCTACCTTTTATAATGACCCCAGTCATGTTGGATGAGAGCCCATGCTAATGACCTTATCTTAGCCTGATTATATCTCCAAAGGCCCTATTTCCAAGTGAGGTCACATTCATAGATACCAGGTATCAGGACTTCAATATGTTGGGGGCACAACTCAACCTATAACAGTTCTATTTCACAAAATTATGGCAAGACATTGGCTTGATTTCAGTCATCTCAAGGCTTGACTATGACTGGAAAGTCTGCTTTCTGGATGGCTTATTCACATAGCTGGAATATTGGTGCTGGTTGTGGTAGGAGGCCCCAGTTCTCTCCCAGGTGGGCCTCCTCACATTCAAGCATACCTGAAGTATCTTTAATGGTAACCCCCTCTGAAACTTTGCTTCTGTAGAAAAGGGAAGATATCTTTTCTTACCCGCTGCTATGTTTGTGGATGAGTCCCTGCACTAGTCAGCTTTCTATTGCTATGGCAAAATACCTGAGCAATCAACTTAAAGTAAGAAAAGTTTATTTTGGTTCACAATTTCAGGAGTTTCTGCCTACAATCTCTTAACCCTATTGCTTTGGGCCTATGGCCAGGTAGGAACAAAGCTACTCCCCTAGCAGCCAGGAAGCAGAGAGAGAGACGGGGGAGGGAGTGGGATGGGGGGAGAGAAAGAAAAGAGTCAGGGGAACCAATGTCACCTTCAAGGCCATGGTGCCATTAACCATACTTCCTTTCACTAGGCCTACTCCTGGGAGGCTGTACTAATTCCCTATAGCACCATAGGCCAATGACCAAGCCTTTAACAAATGGCCTTTGGGGAATATTTCAGATCCAACTCATAACCCCTGTAACAAAAGAGAAATTAACAAGAGAAAAGTACATAAATTAATTTAACCTAAGTTTTTTCTTTTTTAACCTAAGTTTTATGTGACATAGGAACCTTTGGAAATGAAGACCTAATGAAGCAGGGAAGCATATATATCTTTTATGTTAGGTTTGATGAAGACGTGCTAACTATAGAGAAATGATAATTGTAGAGAGGTGTGACCAGACAAAGAGGGTATGATCTAATGGCAATAAACTGGGAGAAACTTAGCAAGACCTGATTGTTCAGATTCTTCTCTTGGTCTCTGTGTCTTCAGAGAAAAAGATGTTCTTTTCCTCTCAATACAGGGAAGGTTCCTTCTGAATGAGGGTGTTAGGACCTGCTTCAGAGAAGAAGGTCAAGGTTAAGGTGAGAGTGACTGCTTCTGCAGATTTTTTGAGATGCCAAGGTGCCATATTTTGAGGTTAGCATGCTGTGAACTCCATCACTACCATGGCCCCAACCCCTTCTGGTGGATGTTGACAGTGGTTGCTAGTGATTGTGAGTCTTATCACCTGCCCACTAAACAGGTTGCAAAATTGTTGAAGGCAATGATCTCTTCTGATATTTTCACCACTCACCTCTAGCATCTAATTTAGTGTTTCTACTTTTTAGGATGGAAGAAGGGCCTGGCAATCCACTCCCAAGGTAATCCCGAAACAGTCAGCCATTGAAAACCCTATGAGGGTTGCTCCATGACACCTAACAACAACAACTTTTTAGGAATTCAATGTGAATGAAGGAGGGAAGGCTGTTAGTGAGATCCCAGGCACAGTTGTGTCTTGTTGGTGAGGATGGGAGTTACAAAACAGTTACGGCCAACAGAGTTTTCCTCACCAGCAGGCCTAATGCAGATAAAACTCTGAAGAGTGGTCATAGGAAGGGCTGTGTAATGAAGAAACTGATTTTCAATTTTCATCAGTCTCTTCTCAGAATTGTATGGCAATCCACTATCTGGGTCAATTTGGTTGGAGAGTTCTTTTATTGAGTGCCATTATCCCATGATTTGAAATTTCACATGACCTTGGATTGGTTTTTAACAGGCTCTTCCGTCTTTCTTATTGGCATGATTTATTTATTTTTGATTTTTCTTACTTATGCATATTTTAAGCAAAGAATCCATTGAAAGAGACCAGGACAGTCATCTAGTCCAATGTTATAACTCAATGTTTCATCTCCAACATTATTCATTACAATAAGGTTACAAACCTTCTCCAAGTCCTTCTCAAGAGTATGTGCTTAGACTAGCCAATAGCTAAATCAAGCATACTTTTTTTTTTTAACTTCAAATAAAATTCTTTTTTATCCTTGCTTTACTTCTGGACCTTGTGCCACTTGCAGTTTTTACTTCAGGGGCCTAAAGAAAATATATTTCTGATCTCATATATGACTCATTTCCAGTTTCTCTCTTATTTGCTGTATGCTGTTGTTGAAAAGAAGAAAATAGAATTGATATTTATTCTCATATCTGATTCAGACTATAGATTATATCAAAAGTATTTTTCACATATATGCCACATGAATCACTTCTGTCTTATTTTCTCCATCCTGGTTACTTTATACTTGGAATAAGGCTAAGGTATTTGCATTGATGAGGCTGAGGAAAAGAAGACTAGCCTAGGGTTTTGTAGCTGTATGTGGTGTTGTGGTAGTGGGTATGTATACCCCAACTCTTGTATGCACAAGAGATTTTTTTTCATGTAGTTATATTTCCATAGCCAGCATACTCCTTTTGTTTAGGTTTTGTATCCTAGTTTTGGATAACTAAGGACAACTGGTAGAGGTTTAGGGAGAAGATATTCAATAGTCTTCATGCTAGACAATGGTGTACCCATTAGGAATTTGCCTTCTTCTCACCCCTAGAAAAACTAGGCTCAGATTCTGAAGACCTATACTTCACACTTCTCATTTTGATTAAACAGAAATATTAGAACCCTAGGATATCAGGGCTGTGTGACACTTTATTTAATTTCCCATTTTTATTATCTCATTTTACAAATAAGAAAACTAAGATGCAAAGAGGCTAAATGAGTTATGATAGAAAAAAAATACAATTGGGAGAGTTGATCTAATTTTTGGACATCCAGGCTAGGCCGTGGTACTTTCCTTTTCATCCCTACTTACTCCACTGTTAAAAGATGAAGTCTTGGGCTAGGGATGTGGCTCAGTGGTAGAGTACTTACCTAGCATGGACAAGGCCCTGGGTTCAATCCTCAGCACTGAAGAAAAAAAAAAAATAGACAAAGTCTCTCATTGTCTTTCAATACCATTCAGTAGTGGGAAAATTAAAAGACTCAAGATATACTAAACATCAATGACTTTGGCCCTTTGAGTAGTTACATTAACTCATTTAGGAGAGGCAGACTATTGATAAATAGAGTTTGCTGCAGCGGCAAGTGTAAATAGCTCCTTCATTGTCTCAGAAGTTGTCCATTCTTTTTAAACATTACACATACCTCCTGGGAGATACAATTATCACTCCTAGAAGTTACAGAAGAATTTGAAGCTTTGAAGAAAGTTTAAATAAAAATCAAAAGGAGGAACTAATATCGTGCAGTAGACAGCATACCCTGAATGCCTTTGGATTCCCTGTAGGATCTTTGTTTTATAGATCAAGGATTCCACGTTCATCCTCTTTACACCAATAAAGCTGAAACGTAGAGTTTTCCCTCTACAGTGAGACTGAATTTTAAATAGGGACATTCTCATGATTCCAAATATTTTGAACGAAGTGTTAGAAAATACAAAAAGCAATCATCAGCCAAATGTGAGAATGTGAGGGTTATTTAACCCCCCTTATCCTCCATTTCCATATCTGTATGAATAAGGAGTTCTCAATGCCACTAAATGGAAGGAATAAACAGTGATTTATCCACTCACTTTTCTACCTTAGTAAATAATTAGAGGTCTAAGATGACTTATACTTCTAAAAAAATGCCCTGTTCCCTATCTCACAAAGTTTTCACTGTGTGATAATTGTCTGCTTTCTACCCAAATCTCTTCTGTCCTCAAGTTCTTGAGGGAAGGTGCTACAACAGATGTTTTTTCCTTATTCACTGATGATTCTGAGTACCCAGGAGGATGCCTGTCACAATACCAATCAATGGATAGAGATATACCCCTAATGAACCTGTAATGTTCTGGCAGTGACAGAAGAATGTATAGGTGATATTAATGGCTTCTGGTACAGGCTATACAATAAGATACACACAGTTTAAGGAAGGATAAAGAAGAGACATTGACGCTAGTGTGGTGGAATTAGGGGAAGGTTCATGGTGAAAGTATTAAATCTTTTCAAAAAGTCTGTGAGTGAAATACTATTCTATTCATTTGTACAGATGAGGAAAGTGAGGCTTAGAAAATCTTTGACCAGGTGGTTGTTGTACCCTAGAGAAATAGCTAGGCATTCTGTGTGCACTGGAATCATTTGAGACAAAAGAGGTTTTGCACTATGTTGTCTCTGAGCTGAAAGAATGTTTCCAAGCTTATTCTCCATTGTTCCCAAGTGATTATCCAAAACGCCAGAGTCCTATGGGCATAGGCATACATTGTGTAAATGATGGAACTTGTTCTGAAAAGTGCATCATTAGGTGATTTTGTGATTGTGCAAATATCATAGAGTGTGCTTACATAAACTGAAATGGTATAGCCTGTTACATACCTAGGCTGTATGATACATATATATATATATATATATATATATATATATATACATGATAAAGCTTTTTGCTCCTAGTGCCATGAAAAACAAAACAACCCAAGGTTAAAATCAGGCACAAAAGCATATAATGCAGTCAAGAGACAAAGTTAACCCTAGATGTATGAAGCTGCTACTGCAAAACATGGCATTTTGTTTTTACCATAAACTTGTTCTTAATAAATAGAAGGTGACTCTAAAATAATAAAGCGTATTATGGTAAATACATATACCAGTAGCATAGTCATTTGTCATCATCATCAGTATTATTTACAATACATAATTGTATATGCTATGCTTTTATATAACTGGTAGCTGGCAGTACAGTAGGTATGTTTACACCAGCATCATCACAAACACATGAGTAATGCATTGCTGTACAATCTTAGGTTGGTCATGATGTCACCAGGTGATAAGAACTTTTCAGCTCCATCATAATCTTATGGGAGCACCATCATATATGTGATTCATCATTGAACACAATGCTATGTGGTGTATGACTGTATCTCTATTCCTAACTGTCCACATAGTGACCAATACTATTGCATTATTTTTTTGTTTATTCATTTATTTATTTTTGAGACAGTCTTGCTACATTGCCTATATTGGTCTTGAACTCCTAGGCTCAAGTGATCCTCCCATTGCAGCCTCCCAAGTGGCTGGCACTGCCACCACATCTGTCTCTATTCTAATTTTCTGCCTTCAGGTGCACATTGATTAGCAGATCTATAAAGTAACTTTTGTTCTCATTTTCTGATTACAAAATAAGTGTTTAAATTCCAAAGGCAAGATCAGTGCTTCCTCCCTTCTTCCTTTCAGTCCTGTCTTTTGTTTTGATCCTTCATGCTCCAGACATCCAATCAGTGATTTCAAAAGGTAACTTCAATACCATTGGTTACCAATTTAATGATGGCTTCTCAAGTTTCCTGTCCACTGGATCAAAATGTTAACCGTCCTTTGTCTCTGCCATAAATCCCATCAAAGTGTTTACATCTAACCCAAATCCCTTTTAAATGCAAATAAACAAGTTCAACAGAGACACAAATACCACATAGATTGTTAATGACAGGTTGCAGACTGTTCCAATCCTTAACTGCAGCCTGCAGACATTCTTGATGGGTGAGGGAGGGAGGAGGCAGCTAGGGGAGAGAGAGAGAGAGAGTGCAGGGGAGAGGGGGAGGGCAGGAGGGAGAGAGGGAAGAGAGAGAGAGAGAGAGAGAGAGGGGAAAGAGAGGGGAAGCAAGAGAAAGCATGGAGGGTCTCTTTAATGAGGCTTTCTTTCTCATTTATCAAAGACAGTGTAGCTTTGCCCAGCTGGCCTACTTTGAAAATTAGAAAATAGCTTAATCTGGCTCATATATTAGACTTCTCTAGCAGGTGAAGAACTGCATGTATTAGGTCTATGTTCCTTTGATTTATTTATTTTTAAACCATGCCCTTTGCTACCAGGCTTAGGGTCTCTGACAGAGATGATTAAAGAGCATAAAAAAAAATCTGTCCATATGAGTAAGTGCTCTATTGAGTAGAAAACATTTTTCTTTCTGATTTTTTTCCCCAAAATACTCCTCATCAGGGTTGTTGAACAAGTATTAGAGTGGAATTATATAGCCAGTGAACCCTTAGAATTCTTCCATTTCAGACCTGTCATTTCCTAGATGAGAATCCTTAGTCTCCCCTCTTGACTCTTTTGCACAGGAAATCAAGGCACTTGTGCACACACACAGTAGCTCTCCCCATTCCTGACCAGAACCCTTTTCTGTTCCTTTACAATGGTAAGTTAGGCATGGAAAGGGTTATGATATGCTACAGATTAAGTGATTGTCTCCCTATAATAATCACATGTTGGAATCCTAACCTCAGAGATTGGGTGATGAGGGCAAAGCCCTTGTGAATGGAATTAGTGCCCTAATCCAAGAAGACTGAAAGAGATCCCTTACCTTTTTCATCATGGAAGGACATAACTAGAAGTTGCTATCTGTAAAAGTGAGCTCCCACCAGATACCATATCTGCTCTCTCCATGACTGTGGACTTCCCAGATTCTAGACTTGTGAGAAATAAACTTCTGTTGTTTAGAAGTTACCTAGTCAATGGTATTTTATTATAGCATGTGAACAGACTAAGATGGGGTATTTCCTTCCTTACAGGTGAAATATGCAATATAGTTCTGATCCTCTTTGGGACAGTGTATTTCCCAAAGCCCAGCTGAAATGGGTTTAAGCGAAACAGTAGAACCTACTTGCTCAGGCATATTCAAAGTCTAGGGCTTAATGCAGATCTGAGTCTTTCTTAATTCCTGGCCTCTGATCTCCTACATTGTGACTTCACTGATGACCACCTGTAGTGCCTGGATTAAATCTTCCCAGGTGCAAATTCAAGGTAAAAAAGAAACCCTCCCTTCCCTGCCAATTTGAATTTACTGGCTCAGCTGGGTGACATCCCAATTTCCAATGTTCTCATCATGGCCTAGAGGAATATGATGCTGTCCTTAATAAGGGCTGAATCACATGTCCACCTGTGGAGCCAAGAACATGACCAATTCTCTCTTTCTCTCTCTTTCTTTCTTTTTTCTTACTATTGAAAAAAGGAATTTTTATTTAGAAATTTCTAAAAGGAATGTTCAATTTGGCAGAATTACTAATAAAGGCAAAGTAGCTAGAACATGATCAATTCTAACAGAGGACAGAGAATGAGACTGAAGGTGATTCTCTAGAGCAAGATTAGGGTACCTTAGCTTGAAGAAGGCTGAGTAGGTGTGGACAGTACAAACAACACATAATCTCTACAAACAGTGATTTATGACAATTTTCTCAGAAGTCAGCATCTTCCTTTCCTTTGTTCATTTGTAAATTTCTTTCAGCTTTAGGCTAGCAGAATCATAAATATTCAAAGAATAAAGTCCTGTGGGAAAGAGTGTGCTTGAATATGATAATGATCCTTTCATTAAAATGTAAGTTCTTATTATTTTAGAAAAAGATACACAGTGAAATGTTAAGGCAATAACTTGAGTAGACTATGGAGAGTTAGAGAACTGAGGACACATAGGCAGAACCCTCTTGAAGAGAGGAATTTTGTTAAGCTTGGCTGCCTTGCTCTTCCCCTGCATCTCACATACCAGTTCCTCTGTGAACACTGACTCACTTTAGTGGGCTTCCTGGCATTTGATTTCTGCAGGATTTCCTTCTCATTATTCTAATATTCTAGCATACAGTGAATAAGACACCACATATTGCTTTAGAAATTTTCAGTCTACTTTTCTTTCTTATCTGAGTTTGGTATGGTTTGGATTGTAAATGTCCCCTAATAGCCTATGTGTTAAAGGCTTGGTCTCAGCTTGACACTACTGGGACATGGTAGAACTTTTAAGAGGTAGAGCCTGGTGGGAGGAAGTTAGGTCATTGGGGGGTGTGCCCTCAAAGGGCATATGGGATCTTAACCTCTCATCTTTCTTATTCATTCCTGGCCGTTTAGGTGACTGGGTTTCTTGCATCCCACACTCCCTCCATGATGTACTGCCTTGCCACCAGCCCAAAAGTCACAAGGACAACTGACCATGAAGATCAGTTGAAACCTTCAGCACTGTGAGCTGAAATAAGCCATTTCTCTTTATAAGCTAATTATCTCAGGTATATTGTTACAGTACTGAAAAACTGACTGAATACAGAGGTGGATAGTTTAAAAAGAACTTAGATTTAGTGTGACCTCAGAGAAGCCCAATAGGCTTGACAGGAGTCCTCTTAAGCTCTCCAAACCCTCTTTCATTGCATCTTTTAGATTTCTGAGTATGTTCTGGCTTGATGAAGTATATTTCCATGTTTTCTTTCCTATGAAGTTAGAAGGAAAGAATCATGTGGCTACAGTGCATTGTTGTCTGGTGTATCCCACTTGGAAACCCATGGAACCTTTGGAAAATTGATATCCTTTCTACTTTTGGGATGAAAGTGGTTTTATTTCCCCGGGGTCCAAGCCACTGTCCATGGTATCACCTGAAATGCAAGGGTGGGTATGATTCATTTAAAATGCCACCTGTTTAAACTTGTTTGAACAGGCATCTGTCTATGCCAATTGGCTCACATTTCCATACTTAGCCTTCTGGAATTAGATGGGGACAACAGTGTATCCAACCCATTTGAATATGAATTAATTAGCAAGTATGTACACTTACACCACCACATTCTCTTTTATTAAGCTTGTATATGGTTAATAATCTCCAACAAATTTGACCTCCTATGAAGAAGAGGTTATCTAGAAGCTGAATGTCATAGAAGTATCCCTTTTCCTGTGAAATCTCTCATTTGAGCACAGCATGAATATACACTCTTACTGTTCAGCCAAATGTGGTGAATTTGCTTGAAGCCTTTGATTAATGCAAGTAATTGCTGCACTAGAATGGCTCTAATGCTTGAGAGGCTCTAATGGTTAGCCATGCATAGATGCCAACAACCGGGAGCAACATGCCCATACAAATGTGATTCATGGATGCATTCATGGCTTAAGCATACTGAGTGTCTGGTAAGTGAGTCAGGATAACTCTTAGAGTTGACCAATATGTATCTGGAGCTGGGGAATACAGGTGGCTGGGAGACCATGCCAATAGGATGGCAGAATAGAATGGGTGATAAAAGGTGTCCTCAACAGCATCAACAATGGAGGTGTCCTCCATTTCTTTGGCACTTTACACTTAATCTGTTTGGGCATTGGTCCTACAACAAGTTGTATGCTAGGTAAGAGACTATTTGTTACTCCCATCTTGCCACTAAAGGAAATGAAGATCACAGAAACCAAATGACTTGTTCAGAGCTACAATGCTGACAGTTGGTAGAATCAGGACTCGAATCAAGACTATTTGATTCAGAGTCTGAGGATTTTCCTACTTTACTAAGTAGTAGCATTGGTTTTTGTCTGGATATAAAGGTTTCATCTGAGTTCACTTCTGAAGTCTCATGGGTGAAGTGAGGAGGCATGCAAAATAGATGAAAAATATTTGAACATTATGTAAATAGTAAATAGTACTGTATAGGAAAACAAATGCCTAACTGGCCAAACTTTAAATATTATTGTCTATGTATTAATCTTCTCTGCAGAGATCTAGTTGCTACTTGATCCAGATAGTACAAACTCTTGGGTCTAATCTGTCTCCTGAATCGGCATTCCCATTATCAACGTCCTTTTTCTTTGTTGCTATGGCTTTCTAGCCTGCAGCCATAGCACTGTGGCTTCCAATCCTGTCAGATCTCAGAAGCTAAGCAGGGTTGGGCCTGGTTAATACTTGGATAGGAGACCACCTGGGAACACCAAATACTGTAGGCTTGGGAGAAGGTCTTGGCAACCCACTCTCAAAAATCAATCCACCATTGAAAGCCCTATGTATGAATAACAGAGAAACACTGACAATAGTGTTTCACTTGTTGTACATAGGGTCATTATGAGTTGGATACTGACTCTACGGCACCTAACAACAACAACAACAACAACATGGCTTTCTAACTCTTCTTTTGATGATGTAGTGCTTTGTTTTTTTTTTTAAATGGGGAATACTTTTAGGTAACTTATTTCTTTTATGTTTATCTTAAGGGTTTACTTCCAGAAAGCTATGATATTTCCCCAATTTCTAGTGGGATAAGGGCTTACTTAATTTGAACTTCATAGAAACAAGGGCTGAGATCTAGCTCAGTTGATAGAGTGTGCTTTGCACTTTCTGACGCCCTGCAATATGGGAGAAGGATGTGACAATCCACTCCTAAAGCAATCTTCCCAAAATTAGCCACTGAAAATCCTATGAGGGTTGCTATCAGTTGGAGACGACTTGATGGCAGCTAACAACAACAATAACAACACAGAAACAATAGCTATAATAGTTGAGCCTGGTCCATTTTGTAAATAGAAAGGAAGTCCGTGACAAGCTGTAGCCATAATTAAACTGAAACCAAGTTAATGCAAAGTTGTTGAGGTAGGGCCGGTACAATTAAGGCAAACAAGGACTAGGAGCACACTTATCCTCCTGAAATGGGAATGGTCATGAGATGATTAGCCATGATTGTTGACCATCTTTCTGGAAGAACAAGAAAGTAGAAGCTGAGCGCTGTGGGTCCAGAGTGGGGATTGGGGGAGGCTAGGCATGCAGGGTTCTAGATGCCTTTCCCCTGATTCAACCAAATATATTCTGAGAGTTGAAAGTCAGCTGTGTCAAGCATTACTCTTGGAATGGGGCAGAGGGGAGGGTATACAGTGTTTAGGTAAAGGGAGCATCTAATATAGCCATATACTTTCAACCTTTATATTATGAGTTTAGAAGTCAGGCTGCCTGGGTCTGTACCTTGGCCCTGATACCCTGTAAACTATATTACATGGCATACCATACCTCACCTCTGCTGCAATATGGGGATAGTAATAGCATCTACCTGCAGCCATAGGATCTTAGCATCCTAACCCACTTGGTCTCGGAAGCTAAGCAGGGTTGGCCTGGTTAGTCCTTGAGTAGGAGACTGACTGGGAATATCAGCTACTGGGGAGAAGGACCTGGCAATCCACTCCCAAAACAATCTGCTGTTAAAAACCCTATGAACAGAAGTGCTAACAATAGTGTTAGGCATGGCAAATTGTCTGAGAGTGTTTTGTTCTGTTATACATAGGGTCATTATGAGTTGTACCGGACTTGACAGTACCGAACAACAGTAGCATCTACATCCTAGGGTTATTGTGGCAATTAGATGTGTTAATATGCATAATATACATAAATAGGTCTTTAGGAAAATTACTAAAACATAAGTAGTCAATAAATGTGATTTATTATTTATCAGGTACTCAAAGATGTCAGAAGATGTAAGAAAATCTTGAGGTTTAAAGAACTTGAGTCTAGTCGAAAACACTCTACTATTTATCTCCTATCTATAAAAATATAAATGCTAGCCAAGATAATATTATATATCAAAGAATAAAATTATAAATAGTTGTGTATATTTTATATTTTAGTACAGGGTGAGATTTTTCCATGCTTGAATAATAGGAGCTATCATTACAGGAATGGTCAAATTAATTATATGATGGTTACATGAGGAGTACTAGGCAGCTATAAAAAAGAATGAGGAAGAACTTCAGATTCTCATTTGTAATTGTCTCCAAGGTACTTATATACAAGTAAAGAAACAAAACAACAACAAAAAGTACAGATTTGAATATGTAGTATGAAACTTCAGATAACAAAGGAAGTTAAATAAAAATTTATATGGCTATTTGTTCACTTATGAGATAAGAAACACTAGAAAGAGAATTCAGTTTCAAGAAAAATGGTTACTTTTATGGGTTAGAAAGAAAAAAACCTCACTTTTTTGAGTATGATTTTTATATAGTTTTAGTTTTTTAACCAAATGTATGTTTTGCTCTTCAAAAGACAAAATTAATCCAAAAGATTAAAAGAAGATAATCCCTAAATGGAAACCAATGAAAAGAAATCAATTTAGGGAGATGGCGGTGCTGAAGCTCAAACCCAAGATCTGACACATGCTAAAGACGTGCCCTACCATTGAGTACACCCCTAGGATGAATCAATTTGATTCCAAATCAGAGTGATAACATAATTGTATAGAAAAAGATTTATCCCAAGTGACTTTTCAGCCCAATGCTTTGACTATTTATTAGAGGAATAATTAAAGACAAACGTAAGAAAATCTTAAACTTTATTCAGTGGTTTTAGTAGTAGTAATATTGGTGCTATAGGTTTAAAACCATCTCATATATATTGTTGTATATAGCAAAAATGTTAATACTATTGGAAGGCAAAATGTTATCACAAAATTAAAGATAATATGAAAAAATCATGTAATTTAAATTTGAAAAATATCAATATGAATTTGTGACTTTAAACAACTAAAGGGCTTAGGAATACTAATCCTCCAATAGCAATGAGCACATCTTGATGGTTACTTTGATTGTCAACTTGAATGGATTGAGAAGTGCTTAGGAGATTTGTAATGCACACCTCTGGGTATATCTGTGAAGGCATTTCTAGAGAGGATAAACAAAGAGGGACGACACACTCCATCCCATATGTGGCAGGCCCAGATGGAATAAAAGAGGAAAAATGAGAAAGCTCACTGTATACACATTCTTTCTGTCTGCTTCCTGACCTCCATGATGTGAACTGCCATGATGGACTGAAACCTCTGAAACCATGAACTGAAACAAATATTTCCTCTTTGAAAGTTGTTCTCTCAGGTGTGTTTTGTCACAGTGACAAAAAGTCTGACTAACACAACATCTAATACTGGATCTTGTTTTCTAAATACTGTTTGCCACTCTAGAAACCAGAGTTTATTGGAGAAATGGCTAATTCCAAATTTGGGGCTGGGGACAGATGATATATGCAGAGATGTCTAGTGCTCGAAAACAAAGAAGCACCCAGAGATTAGCAGAGTCATGTCAAAAAGACTTAATGGAGTTTCTATTGACACAAATTTGTGGCAATTTGAGCATCAAAAGAATAGTAATTATAATGAAGTTTAAAGCACTGAATAAGTAAAAACCATAAATTCATTCAGATAGGAGAGTCATGTGACAACATTGCAGGTGTTTATTACATTAACACTTTACTCTGAGATGTAATTAAAAATAAAGTAAAACAATAGAAATACATTGCTTTGTTTTGAGGAGGGGCTATTGTTCATTCCCTGTTGTTAAGGAAAATCTCTTCCTCACCTATTCTCCAAAATTCTACAATTAAATGTAGAAAAGTGATGGGATTAGAAAATCACCATTCTGTAGTTTCTAATGAAACCTTGATTTAGACAAGGATCATAAACGGGTTTGAAAATTGTTATGTGAGAGGTTGTTAGGCCATGGGATATTTAGATGGAGCCAAAGGATCAGCCCACAGGTTAATTGCTAATTGCAAAGGGAGGACATGTCTTTATAAGCAAGAGATGTTGCTAGGGTGATAAACACTATTATTAATATTGGGACAGACTAATGTTATGTGTCTCTGTGGTGATACAATATGAAGATCCAGCATCCCTTTAAGTATTCTTGCCCCAAATATCTAGCTAATACATAATCAAGCATTTGAAACTAGCTTCCAGTTCATAGTAAATAAAAGGAGAAGAGAATAAGTTAACAGTACAAGGAAATAGTAAATCAACTCTACCATGTGAAACATTCTACCAAACAACCAGATCTCTTCATAAGGTCAATGTCATGAGAAAAAATGTAAAGGTGGGTGAACTGTTCCAGAATAAAGAGACTAAAAGGGAAGATAAATACAATGTAAGAAATGTTATTATATCCTTATTCGTTTTTTGCTTTTAAAGAAAAAATAGCCTTAAAAGACATTTTTGGTCTGATGTTAGGTGCCATCAAGTCGATATCTGACTCAGAGCGACCCTAGTACAACAGATGAAACACTATTGTCAGTGCTTCTCTGCTGTTCATAGGGTTTTCAATGGCTGATTGTTTTTGGGGATTGGGTTGCCAGGTCCATCTCCAAAGCTTACAGCACCTAGTGTTTCCAGGCAGTCTCTCATCCAAGTACTAACCAGGCCTTACCCTGGTTAGCTTCCAAGATCTGACAGGATTGGATGCCACAGTACTACAGCTGCAGGTGTTGGGTCTGATAGGGACATTATCATATGCACTAGCTGACACGTATTCTAATGGAGTTATTGCTAATTTTCTTAAGTGTGATTGTACAATTATGTGAAATTGCAAGAGGATTTCTTTATTTTTAGAAGCTAATGCTGAAATCTTTAGAGGTCAAATGTTATATCATCTGCAATTTATGAATGTTTTGGCAAAAAAGAAACATTATACCCACAATGTACAGGTAAAGCAAGTATGGAAGAATATTAATTGTTAGGGCAGGTGATGGGTAGATTTATATTCATTACACTTAATTCTTTCAATTATTTTGTAAATTTGAATATTTTATAATGCAAAGTTAAAAATGTGATTCTCATTAACTGTTTTTAGTGGCTTAGTAATTGTGAAATTGCTATTATTATTGATATTATCGAATATCTATATCAAACTCTCCTATTAGATTTTAGTCAAGGATAAATCACATTAATGATATAACTAGTAATTCATATTTCTATACAATGAATGACACAGACATTTCTATTTCTGTGCTTTTCATAGTAATTTCCAGCTAAGGTGAGCTGTGTGGAAATCTGTCCTTTAGTGGTACTAGTTTGTGTTTTGTTATTCTGTTTGACTCTCACCTCTGAATCCAAAAGCCCATCTAGCCCTCATTTTACACTGATTACATGTGAAAGAATGTCCCATCTCTTCTCTAGGATCTGTATAAACATATATATTTCTATAAAAGAAAGTATGTGTACAAACCTAATATTACATTTGACCTCTGATGCTCTGTGTTGGTCTTTGAACAAGTGCTCCAGCCTTTTATTTTTAAAAAATGAGTTTAGTACTAGAGTGATTGGGTTTAGGGATTAAATGAGAGGAAAATAATCCATGAAATAAGGGAGGTCAGAATTTAATTTCATAACGTTCTCAAGATTCTTCCCTGGTGAATATCTGTGAGCACTGTGCACTAGTCAATTTATTGTACATGCTCTACATATGCACGTGTGTGTGCGTATGTGCACACGTGTGCTTACCCATACGCATCCCCTTCCAAATGTTTCTCACAACCTTTCCCTCCCCCTTGCCCCTTCCATCCCTCTCTCCCTGTTCCACTTCCCTTCATTCATCTGGACTCCTGCTGTCTGTCATTAAATGTTCAAGCATTCTAGACGGTCTGGGCTCCTGTCTTGGCATGGCTTTCTTGTCACTCAGCTTAGCTGGGGGCTGGACTTCTCGGAGAAAATTGAATTGGCTGACATTCTGGAAGAGTGTGTTTAGCCCTCTGATTGCTGCATTGCTGCTCCAATGCCCCCAGCAAGGGAAAGTCTGTTCAGAGAGGTGGAACCTCTGGGGCAGATAAGCAGGAGTTTTCGAGTGAGACCTAATAGTACCTACAAAAAAGAGGCACAATGAGGAGAAAACAAGAGATAATTGTCATTAACACAAATAAACAAGGACTAGGTGAATATTATTTATTTAGAAATGGTTGTTTCCTTATATTTGCGAGGTAAAGGAAAACAGCACTAGAAGGATAAACAGAAATCCCTGTCTCTCTTTGAATGATTTTAATTTGCTTTTGAAAATTCTTGTCACTAAGTGAAAAGCCAATAAATAAATCATTTTCTATTATTGTTAATTGGAAAAGTTATAAGGCATTCCACTCAACCTCAAATCCTCCAAACAATATTCATTAGATAGACAGATATTATCAATTAAGCAATATAAACAAATTTCCATAGCTAATGAATAATTTGAAATAAATACCATTTATATAAAACAGGTATGGTTATGAAGACCTGCAACCGTACCGTGGTGATGTTAGATCCCACCACCTAAGCTAAGCAGGGTGGAGCCTGGTTAGCACTTGGATGGGAGACTGCCTGGGAACACCAGATGCTGTAGGCTTGGGAGAAGGACCTGGCAATCCAATCCCAAAAAACAATCAGCCATTAAAAACCCCATGAATAACAGAGAAGCACTGACAATAGTGTTTTGCCTGTTGAAGGTAGGGTCACTATGAGTCAGACACCAACTCAGTGGCACCTAACAACAACAACATGGTAATAAAAGTTTACCATAATGAAGGTTACCCAGCAGGCAAGAGAGAGGATGGATGTTGGTGACAGGGAGTGAGCCTTTGGAAGTTCATAGAGGGAGGTCGTCAGTCTCTGATATGACCACCTTCTGGGACTATAGCTATCTTGCTCTCAAACTATGTATAAATAAAGTTATGGCACATGATAAACTTCAGGGAAAAATCAAGTCTGAATATGAGTTTCAAAACACATAGAAAATAGCAGAACATGGTGGAAAACCACAGAAGCTTCTCCCTTATCATCCCTCTCACTTGGTGTATGAATGCAAAGAAGAAAGTTTGGGGCTTATCCAAATAAAATGCACAAGCCAAGTTCAATAGCCCACTCCTGAAATCCCAGCAATTTAGGAGGCAGAGGCAGCCTGCACAACTTAGCCAGACTCTGTCCCAAGATAAAAAATAAATTTAAAAAGGTGTTTGGCATGCAGCTCAGTGGTAGAGCACTTGCAAACAAATTATGTGCAAGGCCCTGGATTCAACCCAGCATATATATCACAATACACCATATATTCTCAAATCTAATCAACAGTTTTAGGGGCTACAATATCAGATGCAGATTAGAATCCTGTGAGGAATAGATTCTCCATTGAGAGCTGGGTGGGGAGTTCCCTTGAGTGAATCCAATCTACACGCAATTCTAATCTGCATCTGATTTTTTAGTCCTATAAAACTATTGAAGGGTTGTGGATTAGATTCAAGAATATATGGTAAAGGCAAACTCATTCCACAGAGTAATCTCTGTTGAGAAACTACCAGGTTAAGTAAATTTGTGAGTGCATCTTTCCCTAGAACTATAAAGATTGTGTGCCTGACAGTCTTGGGAAGTATTTTGTTCTGTTGAACATAGGGTTGTGATGAGTCAGACACACCTAGACAGCACCTAACAACCTAATGAATGAACAACAACAATAGCAACAACAACAACAACATCATAGTGTCAAAATAGCCTTTCTTTTTGTAGCTTTATTTGTTGTCTTTGGACAAAAATGTTGATATTCCATAAAAATTATTTGTTCAAAAGTGATATGGTTTTTCCTGAGGCTTCATGATCAAACTCCTAAACTCAAAGGCTGTAATGTGAATGTATACACGGGTGTGTGTGCCACCTCTTATAAGGGTATGTTCCTTAGAGTTTGGTTAAATCATTTTTAATTGACTTGAAGGGAGAATGTAGGAAGGAAAGAGAAGGAAGGAAGGAGGGGAGAAGAGTAGGTTGATTCTTTATAATTAATTTAAAAAAGAAAACTTTCCCAATAAGCAGAAGTTTAATAACACGTATGTCTCCTGAATATGTGGGAGATACTTGGAAGTCTCAGTCTAAAATCTCTGAGAGTAAATTTTAAGGTTGAATCTCAAAGATTTGTCTTAGACTTCAGGTCTAAAGACGATTGTTCCCCACCTCCCAACAAAGAACAAAGTAAGTAAGGGGAAGTTCTAGTTATGGAGAGGTATTCAAGAAGGTTATGGGAGAAAGATGGGGCCGTCTCCTCTTAAGGTTATCCTGAAACAATCAGCCATTGAAAACCCTATGAGGGTCGCTATGAGTCAGATTCAACTTGATAGCACCTAACAACAACAACATCCAAGAAGGTTTGTTATACAAATTTAAGTCATACCTTCTCCACTGATAAGAGTTTCTAATGATGTGTTGTTGTTATTGTTAGGTGCTCTCCAGTTGATAGCCAACTCACAGCAACCCTGCGTACAACAGGCAAAACACTATTGTCAGTGATTCTCTGCCGTTCATAGGGTTTTCAATGGCAGGTTGATTTTTGGGAGTGGGTTGCCGGGTCCATCTCCCAAGCCTACAGCACTTGGTGTTTCCAAGTGGTCTCCTATCCAAGTACTAATCAGGCCCAACCCTGCTTAACTTCCATGATCTGATGGGATTGGATGCCACAGGGCTACGGCTACAGGTTTCTAGAGATTTAGTGACCCTTTTCTTCCTAAAGGGAGACATCCTTACAAATCATTGTTGTTAGGTGACACTGAGTTAGGCCCAACTCATAATGACCCAATGTACAACAGAAAAAACACTACCCAATATTGTGCCATCCTGGCACTGTTGGCAGTGCTTCTCTGGTATTTGTAGGGTTTTCAATGGCTGATTGTTTGTTAGGAGTGGGCTGCCCAGTCCTTCTCCAAATCCTACAGCACTAGATATACCCAGGTAGTCTTCCCTTCAAGTACTAAGTAGGCCTGACCCTGCACAGCTTCCAAGATCTGACGGGATTAGATGCCAGGGTGGTACAGCTGCAAACTTACAAATGGAGATTTCCTTTATAGATATAAATTTCTCTTATAAGAGGGTATTTTCAAATATGTTTTTAGAGCTTTTCTCATTTCTTCAGTTTCTCAAAATAATCTCAATCCTTACGGCAAAGAAGGGTATTTTTGGGTAATGTATTCTAACACTCATCACCATAAGGAATTATATTAGTACTTATCACAGGATTGAAACTATTCTCTTAAAAAATATCTAGAAACTGGGCTGGGATTTAGCTCAGTAGGTAGAGTGCTGCGCTGCAGTCTCTGAGTCCCAAGTTCAATTCCCAGCACTGCAAAAATGGGAGAAGGGCCTGGCAATCCACTCCCAAGGCAATCCCAAAACAGTCAGCCATTGAAAACCTTATGAGGGTCGCTAGGAGTCGGATACCCACTCGACGGCACCTAACAAAAATTATCTACAAACTTATCTCAACCAACTATGTTGTTGTTGTTATTAGTTGCCATCATATCGAGTCCGACACATAGTGACCCTATGTACAGCAGATCGAAACACTTGCCAATTCTGTGCCAGGCAAACGATTCTATTTATGTTTAAGCCCATTGTTGCAGATATTGTGTCAATCCATCTGGTGGAGGGTTTTCCTCTTTTGCGTTGACCTGCCACTCTCCCAAACATGATGTCCTTCTCCAGGGATTGATCTCTCCTGACTACATGTCTAAAATATGTAAGACGCAGTCTGGCCATTCTTGCTTCCAAGGAGCACTCTAGTTGGACTTCTTCTAGGACAGATTTGTTGGTTCCTTTGGCAGTCCATGGTATATTCAATACACGTCTCCAGCACCATAATTCAAAAACATCAATTCTTTTTCTGTCTCCCTTGTTCAATGTCCAGCTTTCACAACCATATGATGCCACTGAAAATACCATGTCATGAGTCAGATGCACCTTCATCTTCAATGTGATGTCTTTGCTTTTCAATACTCTAAAGAGATCTTTTGCCACAGCTTTTCCTAGAGCAATGCCGTCTTTTGATTTCTTGACTGCTGCTTCCACGGGTGTTGATTATAGAGACAAGCAAAGCAAAATCTTGGACAACCTCAATCTTTTCTCCATTTATTGTGAAGTTGCGTGCTGACCCAGTCGTAAGGATTTTTGTTTTGTTGATGTTTAGTCGTAACCCATATTGAAGGCTATGATCTTTGATCTTCATCAGTAAATGTTTTAAATCCTCTTCACTTTCTGCAAGCAGAGTTGTGTCATCTGCATAACGCAGGTTGTTAATGAGTCTTCCTCCAATCTTGATACCACGTTCTTCCTCATAAAGTCCAGCTTCTCGGATTATTTGCTCAGCGTATAAATTGAAGAGAGAGGGTGAAAGTATACAGCCCTGACGCACACCTTTCTCAACTTTAAACCACTCAGTGTTTCCTTGTTCTATTTGAACAACTGCCTCCTGATTCATGTACAGATTTCTCATGAGCACAATTAGGTGTTCTGGTATTCCCATTTTCCAAAGTGTTATCCATAATTTGTTATGATCCACACAATCAAATGCTTTTGTGTAGTCAATAAAACATAGATATACATCTTTCTGATATTCTCTGCTTTCAGCTAATATCCACCTGACATCAGCAATGATGTCCCTGGTTCTCCACCCTCTTCTGAATCCTGCTTGATTTTCTGGTAGTTCCCTGTCTATATACTGCTGCAGTCGCTTCTGAATGATCTTTAGTAGAATTTTGCTGGTGTGCGATATTAATGATATTGTCCGATAGTTTGCACATTCAGCTGGATCCCCCTTTTTGGGAATAGGCACAAATATGGATCTCTTCCAGTCAGTTGGCCAAGTAGCTGTTTTCCAAATCTGTTGGCATAAACGTGTTAACACCTCCAGTGCTGCATCTGTTTGTTGAAACATCTCTACAGGTATCCCATCAATTCCTGGAGCCTTGTGTTTCACCAGTTCTTTCAAGGCAGCTTCCACTTCGTCCTTCAACACCATTGGTTCCTCTTCATATGCAACCTCTTGGAATGGTTGGTCATCTACCAATTCTTTCTTGTATAATGACTGTGTATTCTTCCGATCTTCTTTTGATGTTTCCTGCATCATTTAATATTTTCCCTGTAGAATCTTTCACTACTGCCACTTGAGGCTTGAACTTTTTCTTCACTTCCTTAAGCTTGAGAAACACAGTGTGTGTTCTTCCCTTTTGGTTTTCTGCCTCCAGCTCCTAGCACATGTCATTATAATATTTGTTTTTTTCTTCTTGAGCTGCCTTCTGAAATCTTCTGTTTAGTTCCTTAACTTCATCATGTCTTCCTTTTACTTTAGCTACTTGACGTTCAAGGGCAAGTTCTACTGTCTCCTTTGACATGTAATTTGGTCTTTTCTTTTTTTCTTGTCTTTTTAAGAACTTTTTGCTTCCTTCCTGAATGATATCTTTTATGTCATGCCACAACTCTTCTGGTCTCCTATCATTCATGTCTAATGCATTAAACCTATTTTTGAGGTGGTCTCTGAACTCAGGTGGGATATACTCAAGGTCATACTGTGGCTCTGGTATACTTGTTCTAATTTTCTTCAGCTTCAGTTTGAACTTGCATATGAGAAGTTGATGGTCTGATCCACCGTCAGCACCTGGTCTTGTTTTGACATTTTGTATAGAGCTTTTCTATCATCTCTTTCCACATATGTAGTCAATTTAATTCCTGTATGTTCCATCTGGTGAAGTCCACGTGTATAGTCTCCGTTTATGATGTTGGAAAAATGTATTTGTAATGAAAAGGTCATTTGTTTGACAAAATTCTATCATGGGATCTCCAGCTTCATTTCTGTCACCAAGACCATATCTTCCAACTAGTGAGCCTTCTTCTTTGTTTCCAACCTTTGCATCCAGTCACCAGTGATTATCAGTATGTCTTGATTGCATGTTTGATCTATTTCAGATTGCAGAGGCTGATAGAAATCTTCCCTTTCTTCATTTGTGGCATTAGTGGTGGGTGCATAAATTTGAATAATAGTCATATTAACTGGCCTTCCTTGTAGGCGTATGGATATTATTCTATCACGGACAACATTGTATTTCATGACAGATCTTGAAATGTCTTTCTTGATGATGACCCCATTTCTCTTTAGTTTGTCATTCCCAGCATAGTAGACCATATGATTATCTGACTCAAAATGGCCTATGCTGGTCCATTTTAGCTCACTGATGCCTAGAATGTCAATGTTTATGTGCTCCACTTCTCTTTTAATGATTTCTAATTTTCCTAGATTCATACTACGTACATTCCATGTTCTAATTATTAATGGATGTTTATAGTTGTTTCTCCTCATTTTGAGTCATGCTACATCAGCAAATGGAGGTCCCTGGTGCTTTACTCCATTTTCCGTCAGTTTCAGGAGGCAACTCTTCCTCAGTAGTCTATTGAGTGCCTTCCAACCTGGGGGGCTCATCTGACAGTGTTTCTTTGCTATTCATAGTGTTTTCAATGCGTAGTTGTCTCGGGAGTGGTTTGTCCAGTCCTACTCCCTAGTCTGTCTTATTCTGGAGGCTCAGCTGAAAACCTGTCCACCATGGGTAACATTGCTCATATCTGAGGTACCAGTGGCATAGCTTTCAGCCTCATTACAACACACAAGCCCCCACAGTGCAGCAAACTGACAGATGTGTGGGGGCAACCAACTATAGAGACCATGTTTTCTTTACTTTGTTATGGTTAGGTGCCTTCAAGTGGGGTCCAACTCATAGGGACCCTATGTACAACAAAATGAAATACTCTCCAACTCTGTGAGGCACACAGTCTTTTTATGTTTAAACCCATTGTTGCAGGCACTGTGACAAGCCATCTAGTTGAAGGTCTTCCTTTTTTCCATTGACCCGCCACTCTCCCAAACATGATGTTGTTCTCCAGAGATTGTTCTCTCCTGGCAACATGTCCAAAGTATGTCAGAGTCAGTCTAATGATCCTTAGCTTCCAAGAAACATTCTCGTTGCACTTTTTCTAGGACAGATCTATTGGTTCTTTTGGAAGTCCAACATATGTTTAATATTCGTCTCCATCCCCATAATTCAAAAGTATCATTTCTTCTCCTGTCTCCCTTATTCAGCATCCAGCTTTCACAAGCATATGATGCAGTTGGAAATACCATGGCATAAGTCAGGTGCACCTTTGTCTTCAATGTAACATCTTTACTTTTCAACACTTTAAAGAGGTCTTTTGCAACAGCTTTTCCTAATGCAAAGCATCTTTTGATTTCTTGACTGCTTCTCTGATGGGTGTTGATTGTAGAACCAAGAAAAGCAAAATCTGGGACAACATCAATCTCTTCTCTGTTTATCATGAAGTTACTTACTGACCCAGTTGCAAGGATTTTTGTTTTCTTGATTGAGGCACAATCTGTACTGAAGGCTGTGTTCTTTGATCTTCATCAGTTAATATTTTAAATCCTCTTCCCTTTCAGCAAGCAAAGTTGTGTCATCTGCATAATGCAGGTTGTTAATGAGTCTTCTTCCAATCTTGATGCTGCCTTCTTCATTAGCTTATTGCAAGTCAAAATGAGAGAAACCAGCACAGTCATATTCCAGAGTCCCATGATAATACTCTTGAGTTCTGAAGGCAGGTAGAGAATATCAGTCTTAAGGACTTCTCCACTGGCTACCTGAGTGCCTTGTGTATTTCAGAGCCTTCTTCCCACTCCATCCCTGAAACTTGTTGGCTGTACATATTAGAATCAGCCACGAATGACTCTCTTCCCTTGATACTCATATGTTTGGCCTTCTTAGCTTTCACTGACCATTACCACCTCAGCCTCCCTTCTGGTGCTGACAATAAGAAATGTATATTTGGTCTCTACCCACAGTTCTTAGCATAGAACTCCTAAACATTTGTAGTTTCCTGAGTGATAGACTGAAAGAAACTTGTTTGGTTATTTATAATCAGACCTTCTCTTTTCAATCACACCTTACTAATGAAGTGACTTGTGGAGCACCATGGAGCTAACATGTGATTAGCAAGTCAGACCTTTCAGCCTCTCAGCTCTCAGCCTTCACAGAAGGAAGAGGGCTGGAGATTGAGTTCAGGCACCAAGGACCAATGATTTCATCAATCATATGTATATAATGCCTGCAGTTGTACCACTGTGGCATCCGATCCTGGCAGATCTTGGAAGCTAAGCAGGGTTGGGCCTGGTTAGTACTTGGATGAGAGACCACCTTGGGAATACCAGGTGCTGTAGGCTTGGGAGGTGGACCCAACAATCCACTCCCAAAAATCAATCCGCCAATGACAACTAAATGAATAGTGGAGAAGCACTAACAGGAGTGTTTGCCTGTTTTACGTAGGGTCTCTATGAGTGAGACACCAACTTGATGGCACTTAACAAAAACAACCACCACCATCTGCATAGTCAAACCTCCATAATAACCCTAAACAATGAGATTTAGAGATGTTCCAAATTGGTGAACACATTGAAGTCCAGGGAGGAAGGCATGCCCAGAAAAGGCACAAACACTGCGTCTCTCCTACATACATCATCCTGTGTACCTCTTCCACTTGGCTGCTCACCTCTACTCTTTGCAATATCCTTTATAGTAAATCAGTAAATATTTCCCTGAGCTTTGTGAGGCATAATTTGTGAGGCAAATTATCAAACATTAGGAAGGGTTATGGGAATCCCCTATATGTAGCCAGTTGGTCAAAAGTATAGGTGACAACCTGGGACTTGCGCTTGGCATCTGGAGCAGAGGTCAGTCCTGTGGGAACTGAGCCCTTCACATGTGGAATCTGCACTAACTCCAGGTAGTTTATGTCAAATTGACTTAAATTGTAGAAAACCCACTTGGTGTCTTTAGATGAGCAGAGAGTTTTTTGATGTGGAAAACCTATGCATTTGATGTCAGAAGTCTTGTGAGTAGAGAAAGATTGTTCGGTTCCTTTATTGTTTATCTTTTATTTATTTTCTTTGTGGTACTTGAGGGTTGAACCCAAGGCCTCACATTTTGAAAGTGCTCTACAACTGGGATGCATCCCAGCACATTACTAATTTTCTTTTATTTCGAACCAGAGTCTCGCCAAATTACACAGACTGCTCCTGGCCTTGAACTTGTGACCCTCCTACCTCTGCTTCCCAAAGTGCTAGGTTTAGAGGTATGCAACATCATGTCCAATGAGGAGAAGAGTGTTTTTTTTTCTTTATTAGAAAGTGGGTGGCTTTGCCACCTTCTGCAATCTAGTGCTGGCTGCGGGATAGCCAGAATAGCTTTGTTTAGAATTTTATCTCTGTAGAGAAGGCTCTGGAGGAAAACAAAGGCCAAAAATTCATATTGTCATTCTAAGACACTAACTTCTAATAGCCAACTATTAGATCCAGCCAAATTTCTCAAAACTTTAATCCATCGTCTTCTCCTTTTCTTTACTTCTCTATCAGGTTCCCTATCTGGACAAATATATTTACCATTTACTTAGTTGACTTAGCCAGGAACCTAGAAATCATTTCTCCCGAAGGCTTTCTGGCTTTTTCATCCCCATAGTAACTCAATTTCTGGTGAATGTATACTCTGAGTATCTCTGGTACTGTTATGGGACCCAAGTCCATTTGCCCTGATGTTCAAAAGCTAATACTCAGTAGCTGAATGTTGGTGACACAGAAATCATGTTTCTTCAAGGGCCACCACCCTCAGAAGATGGGGCTAGCTGTTGTCTCCCCCCAAAAAGGCCATTTTGGGGAATTTGGGCTTTTATACAGAAGAAAAGAAGGTAGAGTGGGACAGTGGTCAGAATGGCCACAGGCTGAGTTGGGTCTTTGTCATTCAACATGTGTATCTCCTTTGCTTTCCCCCTCTGTCCGGAACGTGGCAACCTTGACCTATTGGGGCCAATTTCTGTAACTCTTAAGAAATTATGACTTTTCTTCCAGCTTGATTTCACAGCACCTTATGCACTTCATGTTACTTGATGCCCAGGGCTAGAATAAGGAGCAGCATTATACATTCTGATATCTGAGGGTTACCAAATGTTCTGGGTTTTGAGTCTAAAGAAAGATTACTTGGCAGTTAACATCATAATCATCTTGTGTGACTTTTTTTTTTTTTTTTAGAATTTAGAATTCCAGGCAAAGGAAGGGAAAGTCAAAGAACAACTCAAAAGGGGGCACCCACTGTGACAGGACTGATGACTGCTTTTCTCCCTGTACTTCCACTGCCCTTGTTGGGGGCTACTTCACAGCAGCCTCCTGACCAGTCTTACAGTAATCTCATTTGTCCCATTTTTCATTAGTTCATCCATTCATTCTTTAATAAATATTTTTTGAACATCTATTTTGTACAGGAATTGTTTTGGGCATGGAGCTTATAACAGTGAACAAAATAGAACAAAAATTCCTGACCCTAAAAAGAATTCAAAGCTACTATCATGAAATAAAGAAAAAATATACTGAAAAAAACTTACTGCTCTGTGAATCTGCTCTTCTAGTGACAGAAGACAAATAATACAATTGCCAAGTAAGTTGTATAATCCATTGGAAAGGGATGTGCTAAATAGGGTGCGGTGGTACATGCCACCTATAATCCCAGAGACTTGGGCAGCTCAAGGCCAGGGGCAGCCTGTGTAATTTAGCAAGACCCCGTCTCAAAATTAAAAGTAAAAAATGGGCTGGGGATACAGCTCGGTGGTAGAGCACTTGCAAAACCATGTATGAGCCTGTGGGTTCAACCCCTTATCAATGAAAAAACAAAGTGATGTGCTAATAAAAGCAAGGGAATTGGAGTGTTGGGGGAGGGGAATGAAATTTTGGACAGAGTGGTTGGGGATGGTCTTACTATAAATGCAGTCTTTGGGTAGGGTCTTGAGGGGAGTAAGTTATGAAACATCAGATTCTGTTTTACAAATGATAGGAAGAGCAGGTACAAAGATCCAGAGGTGGACTGATGTCTAATATTTTCCAGTGGTTGGAGTGCAGTAGAATAGACAAGAGGAGAAAAAGTGTAGCCAAAATATAAGAGACCTGCTGAGAGCCAACTCATGTAGAACCACACATGTCATAACAGGAGCTAGACTTCTGCCTTTCTGAGATGTGAAGCCTTTGGAGGTTCCCAGCAGATGTCACAATTTAAGTTATATTTTAACAAGATAAAACATGCACCTGTGCTGAGACTGGACTGTCCAAGAGTAAAGATAGAAGAAGGACACTTTTAGGAGGCTTATACTACTGTTATCCTCCAACTCAACATTCTCCAGTGATTTCCCAGCATGAATAAGGCAAAACTTTGAACAACTTGTGAGGTTAGTTCAGATTTGGTACCTTCTACCATTTTGGCTTGATCTCTTTCTATTGCTGCCCACACTCCCTCTCATTCTTTTGTCTGATTGACAGTCTGTTAAAGGCCTCTTCAGTCTGCAGCTCACTATTCAAATACCTCCTCCTCCATGAAGACTTCTCTCCATTTTCCATTAGGCTGCTGTCTCATATGGAGATTTGAGCATTTATATCTCTCAATGTTGTTTTTTCACTCTCTTCCCACCAGAATGTGTGCTTCCTAAGGTGAAGGACTCTGTTTTTCATCCTATTACTTAGAAATGACCAAAAAAAAAAAAAAAAGGATAAATGAATGACTTTACTATTAGGTAGATTAGTTCAGACATTAGTAGGTAAATGGAGGGAAAAGAGAATTAAAAATGGCTCCTGCATTCAGCCATGATGAATGAAGCTATGTACTAGACAAACCTCACAGGGTATTAAGAAGAGCAGTGAAAAGGACATTGTTCCAATGAATCCCACATCCTAATCCGAGATCAATAATTGCCTATGTAGAAACAAAGGCAGACAATTCGTAGACATCTGTTTATTGGCCCATTCTTTTGAAATATGCCAAACAAGTCCATTAAACCATCTTATAAATCCACAAAAGATTACTAAACAAGAGGCTTTCTCTTGCACCTGTTCAAGGAAGGTGGAGCTTGAGTTCCTTCACTCAGGGTTGACATCACACTGGGCATGCCATAGTTTAAACAAAATTAGAAGGTGCGTGCACCCATTCTCTTTTCTCTTCTTCCTCTCCCTTTAAGCAGCTACATGCACACCTACCGCTTTCTCTCAGGGCCATATATTCTCTGTCTATCCAAGCTGACACTTCCTTCTAAAAAGCTTGCTTCACTTTTCTGGTCTCTCTCACTTTGCCTTCACCTGGAAGATGTCCTAGTTCACTCAAAGAACTGAGGTATCTACAAGTTCCTTTCCAGGTTTATGTGAACTTCTCCAGGTGCCTTAATTTTCCCTCATAATTATTCCTTAAAGGCAAACTATCCCTTTACAATATACTTTGTCTATAATTCTTCATTTTAATTGCTGTCACATCTAAATTCTTTTAAATGCCAAACAGAGACCAAGGTTGTCACTGCAGCTCACTCATAAAATTCCAACTCCATGGTAAGGATAAGGCATGAAGCACTAAACTGCAGTGGAGACCCCCAGATGTTGCAGATGCCAGGAATATGGAATATCTACTGAGGAAAGCCACAAACAATGAGTAGAACCAGCTTTGGAGACAGGCTATATGGGCAGTGCTCCCCAAACCTTTTGGCACTCAAATCACAACACCATGTGCCTCAGATGCTGGATGTAGAGCTACAGTGTATAATACTTTCCTGTTGGGTTTTAGCCTTATGTTGGTCCAATCCTTCTTTACTATTCTTGTATTCCTCCCTTTTAGAATGGAAATGTTTATTCTGTACCATTGTATATTGGAAGTACATAACTTATTTTTAATTTTTACAAAGACTCACAGCTAAAAGTTGCTTTGACTCTCAGAGGAGATTTTGAACTTGGCCTTTTCCATAGTGTTGAAACTATGAAGATTATGGGGCCTCGTGAAGATGAACTGAAGGAATTTTGTATTGGTAGATGGACATGAGCCTTTTAGGAGTCCAGGGCAGAATGATAAGAAGTATTCTTCAAAAATGCTCATGTATTGAAGAGTTGGCTATCAAATGGTGGCACTGTTTTGGGAGATTCTGGGAACTTTAGGAGTTGGGGGTTAGCTGGAGGAGGTAGTTCATTGGGGACATTTTCTTGGGGGCTATATCTTGTCCTGGGCATCTCTCTGTTCTTATTCTGTGCTTCCTGTCCACCATCAGGTGAAGAAGCTTCTCTGCCACGCTCTCTCACTGCCATGATGTTCTTTCCAAGCACATAGGACCAAGCAGTCATGAACTGAACCTTCTGAAATATTGCACCAAAATAAATCTTTTCTTCTTTAAAACATACTCTCAGGTATATGGGTCAGAGCTACACAAAAGTAACTAATGCACCAGGATTAAAAGAAAATATGAAGAAAGACATGGCTTTTAGCCAGCTGCCTTGTAACACCCTGTGGTTTTTGATTTATGTATTTTCTTTGTTGGGGAAAAGAATTGTCCTGGGCATTTAGGCTAGCATTTAATTTCATGGTTGGGTTAAATGCTTGTTTTACTCAAATCTTCAAGAATACTATTTTATAAGACTTAAGAAATGCATTTCCTCAAAATCTTGCAAACCACTTCCCCAAAAATATCACATTCTAAAATTCTTCTTCTCAGTTGTTTCTGCATATTTATTTTCTCATTGCAAACCTGTCAGTTGAGAGTGGAAACCACAGCATCTCCCTACAGTTTCTTCAGTAGCATTCATTAAGATACTCTTTTGTCTCATCATGTAGATCATTAATGAAGCAGTTAACTAACAGTAGAGCTTCATTGATTCTTGGGGCAGGGCTACCGGAACTCTCTGTAATGTGACACATCATATCTATCCTTGATTGCTATGTCCCCATCCTCAGCTTTCTGATAGAACAGAATGCTGGAGTCCAAATCCAATCCAATTTGAATTCATTTTGCAAGTAAGACTTTATTAGATACTGTATTAAGTGCTTTACCAAAATTAGGTTGTGTTACATCTTCATTTTCTCCCTCTCCTTTTTATTAATCATGCAATTCCCACTCCTTTTAAAAAAAGAAAAAGAAAAAAAAGCAATTAGGTTTTCTCAGCTTGATTTAATCTCAAAATCCAGGCTGCTTATTGCCCCTGGTTCCATTATAATCTAAATGCTTAGAGATGCTTACTGTCAGACGATCCGTCTTGAAGCTCTATGAATCCAGTGCTGCCTCAATTTCTATCAAAACTTCATACCTCTCTAGGTCTAAGTTATTTTAGACAGAAAGTCCCACCTAGTTAATGATGCTTGGAGATGGAAGTCTCCCTGTTGTTGTTGTTTTTAGATGCTGTCTGGGTGGGTCCAACTCATAGTGACCCTATGTACAACAGAACGAAATATTCCCCAACTCTGTGCCAGGCAGGTGATCTTTTTTATGTTAAAGTCCTTTGTTGTAGACAATATGGCAAGACATCTAGTTGAGGGTCCCCTTTTTTTTCATTGACCTGCCACTGTCTCAAACGATGTCCTTCTCCATGGATTGGTCCTTCCTGACAACATAGCTAAAATACACAAGATGCAGTCTAGCCATCCTTGCTTCCAAGGAGCTCTGTGGTTGCACTTCTTCTAGGACAGATCTGTTCATTCTTTTGGCCATCCATTGTTCAATATATGTGCCTAGCACCATAATTTAAAAGCATCAATTCTTCTGTCTCCCTTATTCAATGTCCAGCTTTCACAAATATATGATGCAACTGAAGATACCATGACATGAGTCAGGTGCACCTTTGTCTTTGATGTGACATCTTTGCTTTTCAACACTTTAAAGAGGTCTTTTGCAATAGTTTTTCCCACTGCAGTGCATCATTTGACTTCTTGACTGCTGCTTCCGTGGGTGTTGATTGTAGAAACAAAAAAAGGAAAATCTTGGACAACTTCAATCTTTGCTCCATTTATCATGAAGTTACTTACTGACCCAGTTGTAAGGATTTTTGTTCTGTTGATGTTGATGCAAAATTTCTACTGAAGGATGTGTTTCTGATCTTCATCAGTAAATGTTTCAAATCTTATTCCCTTTGAGCAAACGAAGTTGTGTCATCTGCATAAAGCAGGTTGTTAGTGAGTCTTCTTCCAATGCTGATGCTGTGTTCTTCTTCATAAAGTCCAGGATCTTGGATTATTTACTCATCAGAGAGATTGAAAAGGTATGGTGAAAGGATATAGCCCTGATGCACACCTTTCTTGTCTTTAAACCAGTCAGTGTTTCCTTCTTCATTTGAATGACTGCATCTGGTCTATGTTCAGATTCCTCATGAGTACAATTAAGTGCTCTGATATTCCCATTCTTTGCAATGTTATCCATAATTTGTTGTGATCCACATAGTCAAATGCCTTTGCATAGTCAATAAAACATAGATAGACATCTTTCTCGTATTCTCTGCTTTCAGCTAATATCCATCTGACATCAGCAATGATGCTAGAGGTATCAAACAATGTGTTTTTTCATGCACTTTTAATCATGCTCCCTTTCCCCAGAGATGTCTTAGGGACCACAAAGAAATGACAAGGAGGGAGCTCAGAGGGCCAGGCTTCTCCTTCCTGCTTTAGCAGAGCAATACAGTTTTCATTGGCTCATGTGTGAGTGTCCCATTCAGTGCTACCACTAGCTTTTGTGCAGGTTAGACAAAGTCATGCTTCCTCTGGGTGGACATAGGCTTGCAACAAGGTGGTCACAGTTCTGTATAACATTTGATTTTATAAAAGGATTCTGTCTTTAAATGTTAACATGGAAAAACTCTAACTTAGGCCAGTCTCTTATGTTACCCAAGGCAAAACCAAACCCAACAAGATTTGTCTTTTTACTATCATACAGCAAAGTAGTTATTCATATATAATTCCTTTCATCTTGAGTATGTAAATATTTTCCATTTTCCTGACTTGACCATGCATGCATGCTTAAAGAGGAATTAGTTCACTCAACAAATATTTATTAAGCACTCACCGAGTCCAAGCTCTCATTGAGCTTATATTCTAGAGGAATAAGACAAAGTGATAAGCAAATAAAATTGTACATATATGAAATGCAAGGTAGTGGAAAGATCTACAAAGAAAAATACAGTAGGATAAGAGGAGAGAGAATAAGTTGTTTTAGGTATCCTATAAAATGATAATCTCTGGAAATGGGAAAATTAGTCTTCTTTAAAATTTTCTATGTTATGAAGTTCAAAAAAATGAAACATATTCACCAGAATATACTTAATAATGTCAAAAATACAGTATAATCAAAAATACTACAATGTTTTGAGTCATCCAGTACATATTATTGAATAGATAGTGAAAGGAATACATATAAACAAATAAGATGTGCAATAAAAATTTTTTTTCTATCTCCAAAGAGCTTGAAGTCTAGGATATATAATTAAATAGCTATAACATGGTTCATAATGAAATAAAGATCCAACAGACTTCCAGAACACAATAATTAGTTGAAAGTGTCAAGAGATTGGTGGGAAGGTGAATCTACTCTCCAGGGGAAAAATATGTTTGAAAAAATATAGAATAAATTTATAATCAAACCTGTCATTGATTGCTCCCCTATTCCATGGATTACCCAGGGTAAGGGTCAGGAATGGTTCACATGAAAGTCTCTGACTGTATTAGCTGTGATTTTTAGGATTAGTTTATGGTATTATATGCATATAAAAATGCCTTTAATAACAGTGACTTTACTGAGATCTCTTTATTTCCTGTCATTGAAAAGAAATTTGGAAGTAAGTTGTGGTGGGATGTGGCTAATGTAAATGACTCTGCAAAGCTGTCAGGAGCACAGATTCCTTTTATCATTAGCTTATTATCTCATGGTCCAACATGGCTGCTATAGAACTCACCATCATTTCCACATGCAAAGTAGAAAGAGGGAGGGAGGATTAAAGAAAGGCATGTTTTTTTCCTTTGAAAAAAACTTCCCAGGACTACCATATAACATTTACTTTTATGCTTCATTGTCCCTAGCTTATTCAATGTTTAAATGTTCATAACTTATTCAATACATGTTGTTGTTGTTGTTAGGTGCCATCGAGTCGGTATCCAACTCATAGTGACCCTCTGTACAACAGGGGAAACACTATTGTCAATGCTTTTCTGTTGTTCATAGGGTTTTCGATGGTAGATTGATTTTTGGGAGGGGGTTGCCAGGTCCTTCTCCCAAGCCTACAGCTTCTGGTGTTCCCAGGCGGTCTCCCATCCAGGTACTAACCAGGCCCGATCCTGCTTAGCTTCCGAGATCTGACAGGATCAGATGCCACAAGGCTACAGCTGCAGGCTTATTCAATACATGGAGTATGGGAAATTCTCACCTCACCCCACATCAGTATTCTCAGTTAAAATTCAAGTATTCTTTTATAAGGAAAAGGGGAGAATGAATATCAGAAGGCAACTAAAAGTCTGCTGGAGGAGTTGCTAGGGGTTAATCTGTCCACAGAGATGTTGGGTAGGGGGAGCATAGGAGATCTGTGATGGAGTGAACAAAAATAGAACCATATCCAAAGGCAAAGAGTCCATGGCTGGGTTTGCAATTATTCTGGCCTTCTTTCCTTTATTCAAACATACTGATGGAGAGCTGAGGGTGGAGTTCAGTGGTGGAACACTTGCTTAGCATACACAGAGCCTGGATTCCATCCTCAGCACTGAAAAAAAAAAAAACCTTTATGGAATTCTTTCAGGTGCCAAGCACTACACACTACACTGTTGATTGGTGCAACCGTGAATAAGATACCTGCCTGTCACTCAGAAATGTGATTTCTAGTGAGCATTTCTGCTAATGTATCAGCTATTTTACTATGTCAGTCTCTACACTAGTGCTAATTGTGGTGCTGAGCTAGTCCATAGCACTGACATCCAACCTAGTCCTGGGATTCAAGGAAGATGTCTCAGGTGAAGTGAGTGGTCCGCTGAGGGCTGAGAGGTGAGGAAAGGTTGGTAGAGGAATGTGCGTGTGTGTGTGTGCATTTATCTCTGTGTGTGTACACCCACAGGCATGCTGGGGGCAGTTTTCAAGATGCAGAGAAGTGCCTTGTATTGACACGGAAAGGTGTTACAGGGATCCAGTATGGCAAACCACAACGAAAGCTGGCTACATCCAGAACCACAGTCTATGTGCATCTAAATCAGAGGGTGTGCCATTAAGTGTGTGTGCACTCCCATGCTGGAGGCCTCACTGGGTATTTTTGCTGAAAAGTGGGGTTTAGTTAAGGGTGAGAGAGAGAGAAGTAGTTATTTGCAACACAATGTAGGCAATCAAATTTTCAGCATTATCTATGTTGTTGTTGTTGTTAGGTGCTGTCGAGTCATATTCAACTCGTAGTAACCCTCATAGGGATTTCCATGGCTGATTTTTGGGGGATTGCCTTGGGAGTGGATTACCAAGTCCTTCTCCCATTTCTGAAGTGCTGGGAATTGAACCCATGACCTCAGAGACTACAGCAAGGCACTCTACCAACTGAGCTAAATCCCAGCCCCGGCCTTATCTATAAAACATTTATACAAAATATTTTGTAGATAAAGAAAACAAATATATAAAACAAATATTATAAAACAAATATATAAATTATAAATATATATATATATTATATATATATTTAGTGCCTGCAGCCATAGCCCTGTGGCATCCGATCCCATCAGGTCTCGGAAGCTAAGCAGGGTCGGGCCTGGTTAGTACCTGGATGGGAGACCGCCTGGGAACACCAGAAGCTGTAGGCTTGGGAGAAGGACCTGGCAACCCCCTCCCAAAAATCAATCTGCCATTGAAAACCCTATGAACAGCAGAGAAGCATTGACAATAGTGTTTCCCCTGTTGTACAGAGGGTC
>VMDO01022006.1:0-34307 GCA_007922755.1 Pedetes capensis
CCAGATAGATTGACACAGTGTCTGCAACAATGGGCTTAAACATAAATAAGATTGTTTGCCTGGCACAGAATTGGCAAGTGTTTCAATCTGCTGTACATAGGGTCGCTATGAGTCGGACTCAACTCGATGGCACCTAACAACAACAACAACAACATCCTGATAATTAATAGTATTTTAATTTTCTTCTGAGCCTATTATTTCAAGAAAAATAGTTGTAAATAACAATTTATCAAGTGTTCTCAGTACATCTCATTTGATCCTCCTAAAGGTCTCAAGAAAATTTAGAGTTGATTTAGAATTGATTTTAACCAAGAGTTCCTCATGGATGTGAGCCTCCTGAATAGAGCCCCTCCCTCTCTGTGTCTTAACCTCTAGCCCTCTGCTTTCGGTGCAACTTTCTTCCTCCCAGTTACTCATGGAATAGTGGGACATTTCCCTGAGCAGTCTGTGGACTGTCTACACCATCTGGACATCATTCTTAACTTTAGCTCAGAACCTTCTTTTAGTCCTTTAGACCACTTCTCTTTCCCAGAAAAAGCAGAACCGAGCACTCTTGGCATAGATCCAGGTTATCAATTGCATATGAAATTACCAACACCTGTGTTGCTCCTGTGCCAGATTTCAGGAGGGGTGGACACTTTGTTAAGGGAACAGGCACTAGAGAAGATTTGGTTCAACTTAGCTTGTCAGAGCCTGAGATTGGAACCAAGTGAAGACCACTTTCTCTTGTTTCTGGCTTTCCCCATAGAAAGGTTGTATCAGAATTTCAGAGGGAGGAAAGTTAGAGATGAAAATGGTGGGCTGTGTTAAATCAGTGTGTTAGTTCCTTTCTCATTGCCATGACAGAATGCCTGGCATACACAACTTAAAAAGAGGAAGGACTTATTTTGACCCACGGAACCAGGGATTTCAATCCATGGTATTTTCACTCTGTGTGAGAATATTGGGCAAAACATCTTGGCAGCAGCAGGGAGTGGTAGAAGAGCTTCTTCATGGTAGGCAGGAAGCAGGGAGAAAGAAGAAGAGCCAGGACGAGTTACAGCCCCAAGAAGTAGCCCTTGGTGACCTACTTTCTCTAACTAAGCCCCATCTCTTTCCAATAATGTCATCATAATTTAAATCTATCAAGGGATCAATCTGTTCATTAGATGAGAGCCTTCAAGATTTGATGGTCCCAGGAAATACCACCCAGTCAAGTCAACAATCAGAATTAGGCATCACAATCAGCTTTTCTTTACTATGACAAAATACCTGAGATAAAAAACTTACAAAGAGAGAAGCTTTATTTTGGCTCATGGTGTCAGAGGTTTCAGTCAATGGTCATTTGGCTCTGTTGCTTTTGGGCCTGTGGGGGGGTAGAGCATCATGGTAGAGAGTACGTGGTGCTGAAAGGATGCTCACCTCATGCATCCTGGAAGCAAAGAGAGAAAGAGGAAGGCATGAGGGTCCCAATATCCCCTTCAAGGGCAGGCCTCCAGAGACCTCACCTCCTCCCACTTAGGAGGCTGCATCTCCATAAGGTTTTCCCATTTCTCAATAGTAACACTCACTGGCAAACCAGCCTTCAACACATGGCCTTTGCTGAACATCTCAGATCCAAACCAAAATGCTGGTCTTGTCCTTCAACCCTGACACTGTGTTTCTTCATGGAAAGGAAACACTCTGCGATGTTGGGTCCAGTCAGTTGGTGGGAGATAATGGTGAACATTTCATCCCCATTACATTCATTTTTGTTACCCTGGTAGCTGATATTGACCATGACAGCAAGGCTCACACCACGGAAATCAACATAGCCTACAACTCAGAGCTATGTCCTCCCACAGAGTCAGTTTTTAAACATTTACCTGTATGCCACTATGCACTGTCTTCATGTAGCCTTTCTCCAGAGACAAGATAAGAGAAAAGTCTTAGAAGCAAAACTGGAAGGAACACTAGAGAACATCACATCCCTGTTAGATCACAAATAAGAAATGGAGGCCCAGAGGAAAGTCTGCCATGCTTCAATTGTCCAGCAAGTTCTAGGATCAGGTCTTCTTACTCCCCACCAAGAATTCTTGCCAGGAGGTTCCACATTTTAAGCTACTATATTCCCTGGAAGAAAAAGAGTTATAAGGCTCTGTCAAAACCACATGGACCATTGTCACCAGGAATGATGGATACAGTTTTGCATAATTATTAATAAGTTTCAAAGTTACATATATTACCTCAGACTAAAAGTGTTTTTATTGTTTAAAAAAAGAGAAACTTGATATGAAAAAGATTCAACCTTTCAACCTGTAATTTGAATAATCACTCTGAGGCATGAGACTCGAGAGAGGGAGTGTGTACAAATAGAAAGAAATCATGCTGAAAGGAGTATTTAAAAATAGAAAAACATTTTGGATAGACAGAACTTTTCTAAGCAAGATCCTTAATGATCCAGATAATTTGTTTGGTTTTAATGCAATTAGTGATAGGGAGCTGTGTACTGCAGAGCCAGGAGATGAAGTTATGTGTTCTTTTCAAAAGGTGGCCAATGTGAAAAAGCCAATTACAGGAAGAGTATTTTGTTCTCACTTAGACGAAATTACATTCTATATTACATTCTATATATTATTGCATGAGAATATACCTAAGGAAAGATGTTTTCTAACATCTCAATAACCATCCTCTCTGTAAGGAGGCTTTACCGTGTGTGACTTTTGCTTTATTTCTGACTGTTGTTGTTGTTAGGTGCTGTTGAGTTGGGTCCGACTCATAGTGACCCTACCTGCAGCTGTAGCCCTGTGGCATCCAATCCCATCAGATCTCAGAAGCTAAGCAAGGTCGGGCCTGATTAGTACCTGGATGGTAGACCACCTGGGAACACCAAGGGCTGTAGGCTTGGGAGATGGACCAAGCAACCCACTCCCAAAAATAAATCCGCCATTGAAAACCCTATGAACAGCAGAGAAGCACTGACAATTGTGTTTTCCCTGTTGTAGGTAGGGTCGCTATGAGTTGGACCGACTCATGGCACCTAACAACAACAACATAGTGACCCTATGTACAACAGAATGAAACACTCCCCAACACTGTGCCATGCGTGGCACTATGTCAGTGATTCTGTACTATTCATAGAATTTTCAGTGGCAGATTGTTTTGTGAATGGGATGTCAGGTCCTTCTCCCTAGCCTGCAGCACCTGCTATTCCCCGGTAGTCTCCTTTCCAAGGACTAACCAGGCTGACCCTGCTTAGCTTCCAAGATCAGGTGGGATCAGATGCCAGGGTCCTATGGCTACAGACTTATATCTGATGATTTATTTCTCTTCTTGATTCTTTTTTATTTGTTTTTCTTGTTTTTAAAAAAGTATTTAATTTTTAATTAGAAAGTATTTAATTTTAACAACAATACCACTAATCTCCAAGAATAAAAATGACTAACACTTAAAAGTATTCCATATATGCCAGACACAGTATATATAAAAACTCTAATAGCACCAAAAAGACAGGACATATCCTGAATTATATAAAGAAATAAATTGTGGCAGAGAAGATGAATCGACTTATCAAAGATCATAGAGCTAGAAGTGGCACAGTCAGGATTTGAATCCAGATCCCATATCATTAACCACTATATACTCTGTTGCCTCCAGATGTGATGTTGTTGTTGTTGTTGTTGTTGTTGTTGTTATTGTTGTTAGGTGCTGTCGAGTCGATATCTGACTCATAGTGACCCTCATAGGGTTTTCAATGGCAGACTGTTTCGGGATTGCCTTGGGAGTGGATTGCCAGGTCCTTCTCCCATTTTTGGGGTGCTGGGAATTGAACTCGGGACCTCAGAGACTGCAGCGCAATGCTCTACTAACTGAGCTAAATCCCAGCCCACTAGATGTGATAGAGAGAAACAAATTGTATAAAGAATTTGAAATCAAGTAAGAATCCAGAGAGAATTAAACTGATTCTGGGAGAAAATGGTTGAAGGATGGAGTGGCATGATATTAAAAAGAGCTAATATACTGAGAGACACTGACAAATATGGATACCAAAAATCAAAAGCCAACCACCATCAGATCAGAACACCCTGTTGCTACTGCTATAGCTGTGGTGGTGGTGGTGGTGGTGGTTTTTTTGTGTGGTGTTAATACCCTATTCCACAATAAAGAGGGTGTCTATGCATGTCTCTTTTCTGCTTAGGAATAATGGGACAATTTCCCTTTTCATTACTGTAAAGAATAAGACCTATAAAAATTCCAATAACACCAAAGAGTATTTCAGTATTTAAAATCTCTCCCCACCCTCTAATTCTTTCTTAACCCTCCATATAGGTAAGAATTCTCAGTTTCTTATATATCCTTTCAGAAAAGTTCTATGCGTGTATTATATATACACGTCTGAATTTTACCTATATACATACTGTTCTACAATTTACTCTTTTCACTTAAAATTATATCTTAAACATTGTTTTCTACAAGTGCACATAGATCAACTACTTTTTTTTTTTTTTTTTTTTTTTTGCGGTACTAGGGGTTGAACTCAGGGCCTCGCGCTTGCATGCTTTGCAAGTGCTGGACCACTGAGCTGCACCCCCAACCCCCCTGCCTTTTTTTCTTTACTTTTTGAGACAGGGTCTCGCTAAGTTACTCAGACTTCCTCTGGTCTCGAACTTGTGATCCTCCTGGCTCCGCCTCCCAAGCCGTTGGGATTACAGGCATGTGCCACCACGCCCAGCCTCAACTACATTATTTTTAACAACTGCTAATTATTCCTTATATGCATGTACCATAATTTATCTAACCAGTTCCCTCTTTGGGGAATTTTTTTTATGTAAAATTATAGAAGGCAAAAAGGCCTAATTATAAGAAAAAGAAATGTTCACAACATATCAAAATGATCATAGGACTATAATCCCTGGGCAAGAGCACAAGGAGGTAAGAGTTGAACAGTAATTTCAATAAACATGATGGCACTTGATTATTTGGGGGAAAAAAATGAAAATAAAGCAAAAAGCGCGCCATAAAGTGAAGTATGTTCCCAGCCACCAAAATAAGAAAGTGTGATCATAAAAGCTGCCTTTCCAATTCCCTGCTAATAGTATTAGATTCTGAGACTGTGCCATTCTGGAGTTGAAGATAAACAATCTACCACTGGGCAAATAATCAGGAGCCACTGGGAAAATAACTGGATTTGTTTGGTTTTTAACTTATAATCATGGTGATATTCTATCAACAGCTAAAAATTTCCAGCTTTTTTTCATTTTTAAATATTTTGAGATCGAACAACTTGGAAGATAAAAGCTTTTTTTTTTTTCCCCTGTCTTGATTGAAAAAAACCAATTTTCTCAGGTAGAGGAATTCCTGGTATTTAACTGGAGGGATTAGGGACCCTTGGGGAAAAATGTTATTTTATCTTGTTTTGCTCTCCCAAAGTTAGGTAAATCAGTTAGATCCCTGTCCTCCTCAACCCTCCCTCCTGCTACCTTCCCTGAGTTTATTTAAATGGTTGCCCATAGCAACCACCCACAGTCTAAGTAGCTGAGCTGGATATTGTGGAAAACAGCTTGGCATGCTTCTGTCTTGCCTCCGTGATGATTCTCTGTGCCCTGGAGGTAACTACATAAAATTTAAATAATAATTTAAATATATTAACAATAGTTTTTGCTCTCTTTTAGTTTTTTTTAAAGCACTACTTTTTAAATGATACAATGTTGTTGTTAGGTGCCATCAAGTTGAGTCCAACTCATAGGGACCCTACAACAGAAGGAAACACTCCCTGACACTGTGCCATGCCCAGCACTATTGTCAGTGCTTCCCTGCTATTCATAGGGTTTTCAATGGCTGATTGTTTTGGGAGTGGGCTGCCAGGTCCTTCTCCAAAGACTACAGCACCTGATACTCCCACGTGATCTCTCATCCAAGGACTAAACAGGCATGACACTGCTTAGCTTCCAAGACCAAATGGGATCAGATGCTGGGGTGATACACCTGCAGACAAATGATATAAAATACTAAAAACAAAGCTGTTTTTCATTCAGGTCCACTGGTTGCCCTCAGTACTGTTAGAGATGGAATAGTTACAAGAAGGAGACAAAAGCTTGTGAGGAGAAGAGACACGTGTGTGGCCACTGTCCTCTTCTCCCATCTCCTTTCATGGTGACATCAGCTCTGATGCTTTTGATGAGAGGCAGCCAGCAAGGATGGGTAAAGGAGAACTGGGTACAGATCTGGACTTTACCACTTTGTCACTTTCTACAAGTTATTCACTTCTTCCAGTGTGTTTTCTTGACTTTTCAAATAGGTCTAATTACCTATCAGTAAATAAATACTGTGAAAACAAAATGAGCTAACAGATGTTAAACTGCTAATCTGGAAAGCTTTATTCAGTGTGCATATATTCAGTGTCTTCTATCCCCTAGATACAAATTTTACTTTGAAATAAACAAACAAAATAACCTTGGAGGAGAAAAGACAACTTTAAAACCCCAGACAGGTACAAATACAGAGAATAAATTACTCAGCCAACCAAGATGTACCAGGTACCATGAGGCAGACCCTATCTCGCCCTGTGAATCTCTCCCCTGCAGACCAGGAATCCTCCTCTGCTCTCTAAGTCGGCACTCAGGACTAGTCTAGATTGATTTTCCTCTGCTTTGAAGCTATGCTTAGCCTGTGCTCTCTGTAGGTTCATTCCTGGTCCCTGACCCTAGAAGGAAGATACTTCCCTGGCCAATCCAAAAGGTTCAGTGGCTGAATATAAAGCAATCTGCTTCTACCAAGCCCTCCCCAGTTTTCCCATCTGACTGCAGATCTATATGGCGGGTTTTAAATCTCTGCCTTAAACTAGGCACGATGGCCCACCCTGTAGTCCCAGCAACTCAGGAGGCTGAGACAGGAGGATTGCAAGTTTGAGGCCAGAGACAGCCTGCATAATTAAACAAGACCCTGTCTCAAAGTGAAAATTTGAAAGGGGATTGGGAGTGCAGCACCTCAATGGGAGAGCACTTGCGAAGCATATGCAAGGCCCTGGATTCAACTCCCAGCACCACAAAAAAAAAAAAAAGAAAAAAGAAAAAAAAACTCTGCCTTTTTGTCACTTCTCCTTGACTTCTCTCTGTTGGAAGCATCCCACTGCCAAGTTACTGTGACTGATCTACAATCTGGCAAAGCCAGTCACTTTTCTCAATGTTTGAAACTAGTTTCTTTGCTGTGTTTACAGGAGCTCAATGATTAGGAGAGTGGGGCTTACAGTATACTGGGTCCTTTGTCCTAGTACAGCACAATACACTGAATCCTCATCTCATTTGACCACTTTGGGCAAAACAACCCTCTGATAGTGAACAGGGTGAATTGCCTGATCTGTCACTACAAATGTGAGGAATATCCTACTTGCATGCTCGCTGGCTTTTAACAGTTGAAAGCTCTCTTCTCTTATTGTTCTCATTCTTCATCCTTCAACCTTCCCACAGTAGTCTGCTCAGATTGCCATAACAAAACACCATAGACAGGATAGCTTAAACAACAGAAATTTATTTTCTCCCAGTCGGATGCTGCAAGTTGGTTAAGAGCCAGTATGGTCAGGTTCTGGTGAAACTTTTCCTGCAGATAGTTACCTGGTCACTGTGTGTGAGGAGAGAAAGAGAGAAAGAGTGAGATTGAGTAAGCTTTCTTCTTAGAAGGACACTAATCCTGTCAGGAAGGTCCCACGCTTACGACCTCATCTAAACTTAATTATCTTTGAAAGACCCCATCACCAAAATACCATTGCATTGGGTGTGAGGACATCAAGATATGAATTGGGATACCTGATATTTATTTTCTGTCTGTGAGCACAGTGACTTAATAAAGGGTATTGATGCACCCAAGGAAGAAGAAACAATCAGGAAATGCATTTTAAGTTACAAAAGTATGAATTCTGGCCATTATTTTTACCATCGACGCTCCTGTTGCTGGAATTTGCCCTGATAGCCTGTGAGGATCCAGCAGTTTCCATTTCAAGCTGACTTTAGCTCTTAGCTTCATGGCTTAGTATGTGTGACTTATAGGTCTATAGCATATTCATGGATCTGGCTCTGGCTATTCATTTCTGCTTCCAGGATCTCTTTGGTGAGCTGTCAGTTGCTGCATGATCCTTCTTTTCCTTACTTCTTAAGAGAACACACTACCGGAATCTTGTCTGCAATGGAGTGCTATGATTATAAGAAAAGCATTTTCATATGCAGTAGTTATGACAGTATTTCATGCTTATGCAGTTTTTACTGTTGTAAAAGTTTGTCATTTATCTCTCACTTGATCATTAAATGACCCCCTTCTTCTATGAAGGAGAATCTGTTCTGCCAATGACAGATTGTGTTAGTCAGCTTTCCATTACTATAACTAACACTTGAGATGGTCTACTTTAGAAAATAGAAAGCTTTATTTTGGCTCTTGATTTCAGAGGTTCCAATTCACAATTGCTCTGCTCTGTGGTTTTTAAGCCCATGGCAACGCAGCATATCGTGGTAGGAACATATGGTACAGCAAACTTGCCAGCAGAGAGGAAAAGGAAAGGGCTGGGCCCCCACTCTCCCTTTAAAGGTCGCACCCCCAGTGGCCTGAAAACCTCCCACCAGGCCTCACCTTAAAGGCTCCTCTGCCTTCCAGTAGCATCGTGCTGGGGACCAAGGACTTATTAAGTAAACCTTTAGGGAACATTCAGGGTCCAAACCCTAGTGCAGGTCATGAGCTGAATTAGGGATAGCCCAGGACTTCTCACTCCATAATTAATTTGTTTTCTGTGATAGTAAACACCAGTGCAAAATGGGCAAAGAACATAATTTTTAGGAAGAGAAAAGAAGTGTTGTTTACTTGAAATCTTCACTATGAAAGATTTCTCAAGACAAGCTTGGGGCTAGAGTTCTAAGTACTGTGCCTATCCTAATCATAAATTAATTTCTGTCTCTCTATCTCTGCATTAGAGCAAGGGACAAGTACAGAAGCGTAATGTCTGTAGTCAGTGGCAGTGATGATATCTGCCTGAGGTTGGAGGGGAAACTTGGTAGCCAATGGGCAATAATCCACTGAGAGACATTAATTCTTTGTTCCCATTAGAGGACATCTGTCTGTGACTAACGAAATCCTTTAGGTTTGCTCATCCTACCTGGTTAGCATCACCAGATGTTGACGAGGTCAGATAATAAAAAGGCAGTAAGTTTTGTTGTGGAGAACCTTGGTGTTTTATTTGGGTAATTCATGTTTAATAAGCCATACAACCCTAAAATAATGGAGAAAATGTATTTATTTAATGCTTCTAACTTAGCTTCCAGTAAGAAAATCCCCTTATTTCAGGGAACTTGGAGGCTTCTTCCTGGGTTTTTACGACATCCAACTCTCCTGTCTCTTAGGACACTGAGTAGGTGGCTCTACCACCCTCTTTCTTTGGGCCAGAATGAGTTGTATATATCCAGAGTGTTAGGGCCATGCCATTTTGGAAATAAGTAGGTAAGTCAGAAGGAAAATTAGCTGCAGGGACTTTTCCCCACAATGACAAATAAATTTTTATTGATGCAAACTGTTGTTCTTAGGTGTCATATAATCGAATTCGACTGATAGCAACTCTATGTACAACAGAATGAAACACTCTCTATGAAACACTGTGCCATGCCCAGCACTATGTCAGTGCTTCTCTGCTATTCATAGGGTTTTCAATGACTGATTGTTTTAGGAGTGGGTCCTTCTCCCAAGCCTGTAGCACCTGGTATTTCCAGGTGGTCTCCATCCAAGGGCTAACCATGCCCAACCCTGCTTAGCTTCCAAGATCTGGTGAGATCAGACAGCAGAATGGTACAGCTGTAGACACTGGCACAACCTACAACCTCTAAAATACACTTTCTTCTTCAAGCTACTGTCTCCTGCAGAGGAATGAAGGCCCAAATTTCCCAGTGGGAGACCACTAGGCAGCAGCTTTCCAGAAGTCAGCTGTGATGGAAGGGGAAACCAGAGATGCACTTTTTCTCCACAATATGTTATCAAATTAGCCAGATCCTGTGTGCTGACAATTGGCAGTGCTTCCTCTGTTGATGGATACCATGGGCTGTAACCTGCAGCCACACAGCCATCTTCATAATTAGGTGGAGTCCCCTGCCAACTCCTGCAGTCTGCCCTCTAGGGGGCAGCTGGCCAACCTACACCATTGTGGCCACACGTGAGCCCTTCTGGATGATTTGATTCCACTGCTTTATGTCAACTTTTTCTGTCCCCTACAATACTCCCAAGCATTAGATGAGCTTTTTGCACATAGAGAAACCTTCTCTATGCAGCGTAATGTAGGCACCACCCAGAGACAACCAAGATTGGTTATTCATAGGCTGCTCCCCACGCACCTCTTCTTGTTGTCTTAAGTCATGTTCAACAGGTATTAGAAGGGACATTTTTGACAAGGAGAATACTGAAGTCACAAAAAATGTATCAGCCCCTATAATTGAGATAAGCTTTGGACATGTAGCACAATAATGCATGTTATCAACTACACCGAGTCTCTCACATGTTAGGTCCCAGCTGGCAGGTTTCCTGTCTCATTGCTGATCCCTGAGCTATCACCTTTCACCTGTCATGGTTAGAAGAGGATTAAAGCAGGGAGTGCAGCCACGCAGAGGACATGAAGGCAGGCAGTTGTAACAGATAGTCTGTGACCTAGCCAACCATGCCCCGCCTGACAAAGGAGAAAGGAAGAATGGGCATAGGTAGAAATGAAATGCTTAAATTTATGTGACATCCTTATTCATTCATGTAGGCAACAAGTGCTTAAGACTTGCTGTGTGCCAGGCAATGTTCTGGGCACTGGAAATAATAAAACAGAGAGTGTCTCCTGCCCTGTAGAGCTTGCTTCTGGAAGAGTAGGCTCAAATAAGCAAGATAGATGACTGAGAAGGGGGTAATGACAGGGAAGGAACATTGCAAGAAGAGGTGCCTTGCTGAGAGAGCAACCCCAGAAAGCCACCCTGAGAAGGGGATAGCTAGGTAAAGCCTGGAGGAGGTGAGGAAGGAGGGACACAGCCATCCACGAGAAGAGGAATTAGGGGTGGCAAGCACCAAGTCCTGGAGATGCTCATGGTGTGCAGGTCAAGAAACAGCAGGTCCCCAGAGAGGAGATGGTGAGGGGAGAGCAGAAGGGAAGAATCCCAGAGGAAAGGAGCCGTGGGAACACGGCCCGCAGACCACAGGGAGCACTGTGAACTTTTCTCTAAGCACCCTGGGAAGCTTTCCAAAGTGTTAGGTGCAGGAATGGCATTTTCAGGGGGTCGCCCTGCCTGCTTTGTTGAGAAGAAGGTGAAGCAGGGCAAGGGTGGAAGTAGATGCTGTAGTTTCCAGAGAGGCTACCATGAGGGCAAAGGAAGGCGAGCACAGAGGCTGTGTCCACTCTGAAGGCAGAACTAGTCTGGTGTGGCAATGCACCCCACAGGGGCTGTGGAAGACAGAGGGAGTGGAGGTGCCCAGGGCCAGGTTCATCTGAGGTGGGGCACATGGGAAGAGGAGCAGTCTTAAAAGAAAAGGATTTTTTTTTTCAGTTTACATGATTGTTCTTATTTATGAGGTACAATGTGATCTTTTGATTCATTATGGAATGATCAAATCAGCATAATTAACATTTTCAGCACCTTCATCTTTTATTCTTTATGGTGAATCCATTCTTCTCGTTTCTAAGATAAGCAATATTTTATTGTTAATTATATTCATCCTACTGTTCCCTGAAACACCAGAACATAAGGAAAGGGATTTTTAAGTGTAAAACCTCATCAGAAATACAAAAGGAAGTTTCCTCTGAATCCTTCTTAAATGCCTCTACATCTTTGCCCTGACTTGGGAGGAGAAGAGATGAGTATAATATGCCCACACAGACATCTGAATGTTTTAAGTTCCTTCCTTTTATATCAAGTATATTTAAGACTTCTAGGACATAGTGCTGTAATATCAAGGAGTTCATTGACCTCTCCCCTACCCAAAGCCCATGTATGGCCTTCACAGGCAAAGAGAGTTCCACTATTCTCAAAGAATGGAATGTTTGCCAAAGTTTGATCTATGTTTCAGTTTATTTCACAACATTCTCCTTGTGAAATACAGGAAAAATGCAGCAATCTTTAAAAACACAAAATAATCATTATTTAAGAAAAATAAGGGGCCAGGGTACCCACTCCCCAAAATCAATCCGCCATTGAAAACCCTATGAACAGCAGAGAAGCACTGGCAATAGTGTTTCGCCTGTTGTATGTAGGGTCGCTATGAGTCGGACACCGACTCGACAGCACCTAACAACAACAACAACAACAAAGGGTGTATTCGGCGCTGGAGTGACTGCTCAGCATGCTTGACGCCTTGGATTCAATCCTCAGCACATACATACAAAAGAAATAAAAAGAAAGTGGAAGGGAAGGGAAAGAAAGGAAAGGAAAGGAAAATACTCCAAATATTTTTTCAAAAAATTTGTTATCATGCAAAAATCAAGCCTGTGTGTCACTGCTTATTATCTTCATAAGCTTTGTCACCTAGCCCAAAGTGAAACTAACCTATTTAGTGGCCAAACACATGACTCTTGGGAGAACCTGCTCTGTTGGGGGCTTCTAGAAATTAGAAATATTACGCCAAAATCTCTCCCCTTAGGTCCAGTCCTCAAAATATGTAACCACATGGAATAATTACCCAAATATATAAGAATCTGTCGTGTGTGTGTGTGTGTGTGTGTGTAGCTGGGGATTGAACCCAGGGCCTTGTGCATGTTGGTCAAGCACTCTGCCACTAAGTTACACCCCTACCCCAAATATGCCCCTTTTTACCATAACCCACGTGGCCACAGGTGTGAGACAGGCTTGAACCTCAACAACAGCCCACAAGAAGCAGAGCAGAAGTGCTGAACGGGAAGGATCAGGCCTGGGCTGGCTGGCCTGTCCATGGACCCTCCTTCTGCAAGGGCATCTTTCTGTCCAAGTCATCTTGTCTATAAAATTCCCTAGACACTAAACTAGAGGAAAAGCTGCCACACTCTTCTCCAAAGAGAAGGGAGAGTAACAGGCAGGGAGAGAGGAGGTCCTGAAGGAGGCAAAGCACATACAAGGTGAGACATTACCAGGCTGGCCAGAGCATTGTAGGAAAACATGTGGTTATTTGATCATATGCAATGTCGCTGGATGGGCCAGATGAAACCAGTGCATGCCAGAACTGTCCATCAGAGCCAGGGAGGGCAAGGAATTTATCTGCTTGTTCCTCTCAGGCTGCCATCTACCATTCAGCCAAACTTCCTCCCCAGGCTATTAACTGCACCACACCTCCTCGAGGCCCCTGTAAGGAAGCCTGAGCTACCATGGGCCCAGTGTCTTACTAGGGGCTGGGCAAAGGCAGGCTCTCATCCCAGAGAAAGGCTGAGACATGGGCAGTGCTGCAAGAGAAGAAGACACAGCAAGCCAGCTTTACAGCTGGCAGTGGCATGAACCGCCCTGAGGATGCTCTGTCCAAAAAAATAGGGCAAATGTCCAGCACCACGGAGTCAGGACCAAAAGGATCAAGAAGGTGCATAAACTGGACCCGAACCATTATTCCAGTTTGGCTAATTCAGGCTCACTCCCGGCCAGCTCCAGCATCTGAGGCCTCGCACCTGTGTGGCGAGGTGTGGAAGGGCAGCTACAGGGAGTGGGACACACGCTACCCTCCAGTTCCTTCCAGTCCGTCGTGGATGCCGAGCCTGCAGGAGGAATTGCAGAGCTTGGTCCCACGGCCAGAGTGGAAAGGGCAGAGAGGAGATATAGTCAGCAGCTGGTGTGTCACTCACTATGACAGAGAAACCAACCGAAACAAACTTACAGGATGAAAGATTTATTGTAGATCACAGTCCCTGAGGCAAGTGGGCGTGGTGGGAGGCACAGCAGGGCTCCTGGCAAGGAACCTCACATCTTCGCAGTCAGGATGCAGGGAGCTTACTGGGTCCAGGTGAAAACCTCCAAAGGCCTGACCCCAGTGACCTACTTCCACAAGCTCGGCCCCGCCTCCCCAAGTTCCACAACCTCCCAGGACAGCGCCACCAGCTGGAGACCAAACATTCAAACATAGGACCTTTCGGGGACACTTTAGGTCCATACCATGATGGGAGGGAAAGGAGAGATCAGGGTCTCTGTCAGAGAAAAGTGTGACAACCAAAGCAGAATGTGCTGTCTTCAGGATCCACAGCTGGGGTCGCTGTTCCACCAGCCCACGAGTGTCCAGGGCCAGCCAGTTGTGGGGCTGGGATGTGGGGCTCCCGGGACAAGATACTGCCAGGGTGGATGCGCATCAGGGTAGGGGTCCAGTCAACCAGCTCTAGATGGAGGTCCTCAGTGTGCAGATGCAAGCAGACAAGGATTGAAGCAGGACTTTGCTGTTAAAAATGATAAGTTGCACATTTGCCTATTTTTCACTGTCCCTCATCTCAGTAGCTCACCTTGGTAACAATCTGCAAAATACCAAGGCTGTTAAACTTTCTAGGGAAATATATTTTAATTCATATAAAATATGTGGCTATCTATGAGTCACATCACGTATTACATAATGATTATCATTGACTCCTTAGCAAATATCTATGTGTTTTTGTCTGAATAAGCACTTGCACGCTCTCTCTCTCTCTCTCTCTCTCCCTCTCTCTCATACACACACACACACACACACACACACACACACACACATGCATGTGCATATCAGTTTGCTTCAATAAATGGAATACTGGCAGTTCTGGATTCAAGCCAACTTTATCAATCTCAAGCCCACTGTTCCCATACACCACTTAGAGTCTTCTGACCCCATTGTAGTAACAAATGCATATAAAATTATGAGCAAAAATGCTATTTTCCACAGCTTCCCTTGTATGCTGATTTCTAGTGAGTACCACTATGCTGTCTGTGACCAATTTTGATTAGTAATTATCATCATGTCTTGCAATGTTGCTGGAAGATAAGGCGCTTGTCAAGCACGTTATTACAATGTCTGTACCTCGGTTTCTGAGGGATATCATTTTTCATATCCTGAGGAGCTGCCACCTACTCCCCACCACTCTCCAGAAACATCATCATAGTTGACAGGTCTTTATTGCCTCAGCCCAAAAGCCATGCCCATAGCACACGGTGGAGGTGAACCTGCACTAATTGATTCTGTCATTTCTAAGAGGCAGAGACCACATCTGCAGGAACCTGGTTGGTTCTTTTGTTTTAATGAAGCACAAGTAGCTTCCATGTTTGTCTGTGACTGGCTGCAAAGTGACAGTGATTTATCTCATGCTGAAAGCAAGTTCAGGGACCTCCTGGAGAAGCACATAAATCTCCCAATCCTCTTGTGACAGATGCTGAAGTCCTGCCAAACCCTTCACAGTGACTCCTTCAAAGCAAACCTTCCCCACTATCTACTGTCAAAAATTTAGTGTCCAATTTCCTAAAAGTCACCGATCCTTTCCTTCTTCCCAAATTCTGTTGAGAACACATCGTATTTAAAAGAAATGCAAGCAAGCACTCCTCTTTCAGCTAATTCTAGTGTCTGTTTCCTGCTTCTCTTGAATAAAGTAGATAATGAAAACCAATATCCTCCGTTTAGAGATTAAAGAAACAAACACCCAGCGGGACTTTGAAACTGTCCACACAAAGGATCAGCGTGTTCATCCTTTCTTCGTGCACCTGCTTGTTGTGCAACGCAACAAGAGAAGGCGGTTGGTTCATCCTAACATCTTTTTGGAGACTAAAATATGTTTAATTTTTTGCTGATTCTGATATACCATCTACAGAGCCATAGGTACCTTGTCAAATTAAAACTCAACTATACTTAGTTGATATTTCAAAGCCATGAAGAACTTACCAATGTTTGCCCACATTTAGACCAAAGTTATTTTCTTAGACTGACACAATCTGTGTACCAGAGCTACTCCACACAATATTTCCCAAAACATTTTTTCTCACAATTGACGTTATCATTGCTGGTGACCTTAATATGCTCCCTAAATTCTGTTATTTCTTTTAGGTTGTTGTTAGTTTCTTATTCTTTCAAACCTGTTTCTTCTTTCTTTTTTTTAAATGTGTCATCTCTTTCGCATTTCTCATTAATTGCTGGATCCTTATCACTCTAACCCTCCCAAATGCCACAGCCAGGGGTATTTCTAAATTCTCATCTTTTTTGACATCTCTGTAATATTTCACACTGTTGACACAATCTTCTTGAAACTCTTCTGTTGGCTTAAATGACACCTTTCTCTGTTTGCTCTCCTCCTAAACATCAAATCTTCTCCTCTTCACATCTTTTAGGGAGTTGCCTTCCTTCAGGGTCCCTTTAGGTATCCATACACCTTATGGTCCTACCTTGATCATTATCTCTTCTCATTCAGTGGCATCTGTCTCTGTAGACAATCACACCCACCCATACAGACTCATCTATTATCTGTTTGGCTTTAATTCCCAGATCTACCTCATTAGCTCAACCTTTTTACCTGAGCTCCACATCTTCCAGAAGTTTCCAGCTAGCTCTGAGTGGTTCACCAGCACCAGTATTGAAAGATGTTCTAATGGAGAATTTGACTCTCACAGACCCTTTCCTGTTCCCACTTACCTGTTTGCCATCTCCCTTCCCTCAGCCTCTATTTCAGTAGGTTATCAAAGTTTGTTAACCATGTCCTCTAATAAATTCTCTTCTTCATCAGATTCTTCTTCAAGGCCCTTGTAACAGGACATATCTTGCTGGGTCATCACTATTTCTCTACATGTGTAGTATGACAGATCCTCCAGGCTGGGCATGACCATCAGCTTGGTAGAGTAGAACAGCCAGTGATGACCTGGAGGACCCTGGCCCACAATCACAGTGACAGAATCAACTACACAGCTGATGGCCAGGCTTAATGGGTAGAAGACCTGTTAGTGTTCCCTAGTGAAGGGAGGGGAGGGCCACCAGGCAAGGCCCTCATGAGACCCCTTCCTTCCAGGCCTTCTGCCACTATATAAGAGGGAAACCATATGCTGGGGTCTGGGTGGGACTCGTTAATGTTGCAGCTTCCCATGGGACTCCTTGGCAGGAACTCCCCAGAGGCTCCTTTCTGGTGGTGGAGCGATACGTCAATGCTGTCTGGTGCTGTCCATGGATCCTCCATGTTCCTATAAGCAGCCCCAATAAACTCATGGTTCACCAAGTTGAAGTTAACATGATCTTTCCTCTGATCTGTCTGAGCTCTCTCTTGGTTTCTGGGGGTAAATGGACTTCTCCTTGGCATCTCTTCAGGGAAAGTAGGTAACACAACATATTACTAGACCAAGAGCTGGGGCTGCAGAAAGGACTAGGGCTGTAGTTGCTGGCACATGATAAGTGCTGAATTAATTGTGGAAACAAATGGCATAATTAATATATACATAATTTATAACATGAAAAGAATGCTTGAAAAGGAAAAAATTAGCTATGTGGTGGTTTTGTTGGTGGTGCTTTTTGTTATTTCCATGACTTTTCAATGCTCTGTTCATTGGCATAAATATTTTTTAAGAAGTTGCAGCAATAAGGGACATGTAATTTTGCTTTCTGTGTTTTGTTCACGTACACTTTGATTCACAACCATTTCTCCATCTGTTTATAAAGGCTTTATAATTATCCCTCCTAATGGCTTCATTCTATGGCACAAGTCATTCTAGAATGGTAGCGATGGAATTGCCAAGCCCAGCCCTGTAAGGAGTGTATCTGATACAGGAAGCTGTGTGCCAGAGGAGCCTGCCAAAGCAGAATGACCTTGAAAAGCTGCTTAACTCAAAGAGCAAATTTTCCCATTTGCCAAATGAACATAATCATAGTTGTTTGTAATGCTCAGACCTAGGGTGGTGTACAAGTAGAAATCTTTTTTAGTATCTTACAGCTTTGCAATCAGCTCATGGGATAGAAATAACTCACTTTCCTTTGTGTCTTCCTTTGAAGGCAGAGCAGATTAATAATAGCCTACCTTGCCCAATCAGCAAGGACTAAAAAGCCTGAGCAGGGAAGACAAGGCAAAACATCTAGCTTCCTTTGTTGTTCTGGAGCCATCTATTTTCATCTTTCGACAGTTTCTTTCTGGTCTTTCCTTCATATGATATCGTCTGTGGATAAAATGATCAAGTTTCAGCATTAGCAGGAGCCCGAAGTCTTAGCCTTAGTCTGAGTCTCTTGTGTTTTAGGTGAAGAGAGTTAGGAGAGAGCAAAACAACTTACCAGTCCACACATCCTTAGGCTCTCAGTGCCCCTTCCAGAGCAACCCATTTCTGGAAGAATTTTGGAAACTTCAGGAAGCCCAAACTGAGTAGTTTGCTGTTCTTTTTCCAGGAGAAATGAAAAGCTGCAATAATGGAAAAAATAGAAACTTTAAAGAAGATAATGAAGTCTCATTTGTTTTCATGGTAATACTGTGTTCATGGGACTCATCATGTTGTTGGTGTTAGGTGCTGTCTAGTCGGTGTCCAACTCATAGCAACCCTGCATACAACAGGCGAAACACTATTGTCAGTGTTTCCCTGTTGTTCATAGACCTTTCAATGGTGGATCGCTTTTTGGGAGTCAGTCGCTGGGTCCTTCTCCCACGCCTACAACACCTGGTGTTCCCAGGCGGTCTTCTATCCAGGTACTAACCAGGCCCAACCCTGCTTAGCTTCTGAGATCTGATGGGATAGATGCCACAGTGGTACAGCTGCAGATTTGACTCATCATAGTTAACTGATATTAACCACAGTGAAATCATGAGGAAATACACATGAATATAAGTTTATTTTCCTCTTATTTACTTTAATGTGATAATGTATCTATGCCAAAAAAAAAAAAGACAAAGCCATTTTGTGATGTTTCTATTTTGGTTATCATTAACATTTTCCTAAATTTCATCTTGGAAATATAAATTATCTTGCAATACTCATTACCTCTGTTTATTGCACAATCACTGCTAATTCTCCATTATTGTCTCAGAATTCACCATTTGATATTTATTTACCATTTTCATTTACAATAATATAAAAATACAGACAATATATTCCACAAAATCTCACTTAAGTTGCTTTCTCCATGGAAGTACATTCATTTACCACTATTCTTTGACCTTGAACTAACAAGCCAAAGTTCATCATGAATATCAGTCTTTTGGTCACTGTATAAGACATCATCCAAAAATTTCTTGAGCTCAATTGCCTTGTTTTAGGTAATAGATACACTGCTTGAAAGTAATTTGCAAATGAAAATTGCATGAATTCATTCAGTTTTTTCCAGTAACTTGAGTTATGTTTGAGGTGCACTTAAAAGCCTGGGTCTTTTCTCTGTAAAAGTTTCATATTGTTACCTAGGATGGCAGATGACCCACCCAAATGCTGAGACTTCTGCTAAACCTGAGGGTCCACCTACCACTAGTAGCCTTTTCCACAGATAGCACCTTCTATTGTTAAGTATTTATTTATTGTACTCACATCTACATAATTTTTATTTATTTTCCTCATTAGATATTTTAACATAGTCATGTACCAAAAAAATTCTAAAAAGCTTCTAGAAAATGTGAGTAAATGGCATGATCAGATTTTCTTTTTGTTGTTGTTATTATTGACTTTTTTGTTTCTTTTCATTTTTGTTTGTTTTGTTTACTTTGAGACAGGGTCTCGCTATGCAGCCCAGGCTGGCCTGGAACTTGCTGTGTGCTACAAACTGGCCTCAAACTCACAATCCTCCTGCCTCAGCATCCTGAGTGCTGGGATTACAGGAGTGAGTTACCATGCCTGGCTCTGATTTTCTATAAGTTCACATTTTGTGTAAAATATCAGACTTTAGTAATGTGGGGGCTCACTCTTGCCATAAAACCTGTCAGATGATTGTAAATCCGATCAAGATCTTAGAAAAGGCACTACAGCATGCACTTTATGTTTCTTCTGGGTTTATTTCAATTATCTTTACTTTTCTTTTTCTAGTGCTAAATATGTGACTATCCAATCATCATCATGGTTAAGAGTCAAATGGAAATATTTGCCCCAAAATCATGTATGTGAACCATATCAGTCCTAGGCCTCTATGGAGGATGGAATAGCAACCCCAAAGATTTCCACATTTCCAGAACCTGTGAATGGGTTTCCTTATATGGCAAAAGGACTTTGCAGATGTGATTTTATTAGGGATCTTGAGATGGAAAGATTATTCTTGTGGGACCAATGTAATCACACAGGATCTTATAAAAGGGATGCAATTGAGTTAGAGTCAGAGAAAGAGATGATGACAGAGTGGAGGTCAGAGACAGAAGAAGAGCAGGGAAGATGCTAAGCTGATGACTTTGACGATAGAGGAAGCGGCCACAAGCCAAGGAATACAGGCTGCTTCTAGAAGGAGATAAAGGGAAGGGAATGGATTCTCCTTTAGAGTATCTATAAGCACCTCAGTCCTGAGGCCTTGTCTGCAATCTGTCAGGCCCATTTCAGACTTCTGACCTCCAAAAAATAAAAGAGTAACTGGGTAGGTATTCTAAACCTCTAAATGTGTAATGGTTTGTTATAGCAGCAACATTGAACTAATATGACCTCTCATTCAGTATTACTTGCACCAATGAGAGTATATTTATAGACATAAAAAGAATACACAGGGACCGCACAGATTATTTTAAACCACATAAGAAAGAAAGCTGTTGTTATTTTCTCAGTCCATAAAGTAAAATGAATATTATAATAAAAAAGAAAAAAGAATGAAAAAATAAAAAGAAAGAAAGAAGAAAGAAAAAGAAAGGAAGGAAGGAAGGAAGGAAGGAAGGAAGGAAGGAAGGAAAAGAAAGAAAGAAAGAAGAGTGACTTTGGTTTCCATTTTTCAAATCCAGAAAAGACCTGCAGGCAGACATGTGGCTGTCTGAGACAAGCACCAGCAAGAAGGCCAGAGGTCACCAGGGAATGCATAGGGGAAAGGGAAAGGAAATAAACCCTATGTGTTGTTGTTAGGTGCTTTTCAGCAAGGTTCAACTTACAGCAACCCTATCTACAACAGAACGAAACACTACCTGACACTGTGCCATACACATGATCATTTTGATATTTAAGTCCAATGTTGCAGACACTGTGTCTTCCTTTTTTTTGTTGACCCACCACTCTCCCAAACATGATGTCCTTCTCCAGGGATTGCTCTCTCCTGAGCAATGTTTTATTAAAAAATAAATTTGATTATGTATATTTAAGGTTTACAACATGATATTATGGGATGCCCACAGATAATAAAATGGCTACTATAGTGAAGTAGATTAACATGTTTTTTTTTTAATCTTATAGTTGCTTTTTGTGTCAAGAGCAGCTAAAATCTACTGTCTTAACAAAAATCCCCAAGACGATACAATTTTATTAGTTTTTTTTTTCATGTTGTCCATTAGACCTCTTGATATAACTTTTAACAAAATAAAATGTCAGCAGTGCTCCTTCCCCAGGGCTTTCCTAAAGCACTGGGCCACAGGCCCCCATGGCCCCCAGTGTGGTGCTTTCTCTCAGCAGCGGCTCAGTGTGGGCGCCCTGCAGAGTGCCGTGCAGGTGGTGGATCTGGGCAGGAATCTGGCCTGCCACAGAGAACACACTGACATTGTGGGTGGGTTGCCATTGATTGGGAGAAAATGTCTTCATCATGTGGACACCTGAACAAATGAGTAAAAATAGATTCTCCAGGATTAAAGGATTAAAAAAAATAAATAAAACAGAGCAGACTCAAATATTCACTGAGACTATCGCAGCTTGGGAAAAGAAGAAAAATGGAAAACTTTTTAACTAAAATATTAACTGTTCATATTAATGGCATTCAATGTGATATCTTAATGCACACCTAAAGCATGCAGTAATCAAATAGGGCAATTCGCATTTCCATCTCCTTTTATTTCTTTATGATTGGAGTCTTCCAGCTCCTTTCTTCTAGAACTCCATAAAATATATAATAAGTGACTGTGAATGATAGTCATCCTTCGGTGCTGGGGAACGCCAGAGCTTACCTTTCTACCTAACTACATTTTGATTCTGCTGAATTCACAATAGCTAAAATATGGAATTAATCTTGTTGTTGTTGTTAGGTGCCATCGAGTGGAGTCCGAGTCATAGCGACCCTCATAGGGTTTTCAATGGCTGACTGTTCCGGGATTGCCTTGGGAGTGGGTTGCCACGTCCTTCTGGTGCTGGGAATCGAACTCGGGACCTCACAGTCTGCAGAGCGGTGCTCTACCAACTGAGCTAAATCCCAGCCCTGGAATTAATCTAGGTACCTATGAATGGGTAAATGGACAAGGAAAACATGGTATGAGCCAGGTGCAGTAGCACACACTTCTAATTCCAGCGACTCAGGAGGCAGAGGCAGGAGGATCACAAGTTCGAGGCCAGAGGCAGCCTACATAACTTAGCAAGATGCTGTCTCAAGATAAAAAAAAAAAAAAAAAAAAAAAAACTTTTAAAGGAGCTGGTAGTGCAGCTCAGTGGCAGAACACTTGCAAAGTGTTCAGACCCCTGGTACTGCATAAATAAATAAATAAATATAAAATTTGAAAAGCATGATATGTACATATGATGGATTAGTACTCAGTCATAGAGAACAAACTTTGATAGAAAAGAAAACAAGGAAAGAAGATTATATTTCATGAAGTAGAGATGATTTCCAGCTTAGGGAGACCCAAGAACTGGAGAAGCTCAAAAAGGAAGTAGTCCAGATGAAACATCCTGAGCTGGTGCCTAAAACCATGTGATAGGTCACCCCCAGGAATCCAGGGCAAGCACTCAGGGAGGCAGTATGCTATGGGGGCAGGTGTGCCTCCCTTAATTGGCCTCCCCCTTACACATAGACTTGCACACATAGCCCCAAACACAATTTGTTTCTTTCTACTCTAGTCTTTGAAATTACTCCTGCAGTGACTAAAAGACCACATCAACCCACCATTTTGAAATTGGGGTTTGTTTGAGCACTCAAGATCTGCATAGGGAAAGAAATGAACCCACCAGACATAGGCTGGGAGCAAATTTACCCTAGTGCTTAAATCATTCATTTTTCATACGAATACACATAAGATTCCTGCTACCACTGTGTCCACCCCTTTCAGAAATAATTTGGCATCTATAGGAAGGAAAAGTCTTACGCTCACAAGTATGCAACTTAAAAAGGATATTACTTTTTATAAATAACAGCTGTATTGAGATATAATGCATATACCATACAACTTATCTGCAGCCATACCACACTGACATCTGATCTCATCAGTTCTTGGGAGCTAGGCAGGGTCATCTTGGTTAGTACTTGGGTGGGAGACTACCAGGGAATACCAGGTGCTATAGGCTTAGGAGAAAGACCTGGCAGCCCACTCCCGAAACAATCAGCCATGGAAAATCCTATGAATAGCAGAAAAGTACTGACATAGTGCCTGGCATGGCACAGTGTCGGGAAGTGTTTCATTTGCGGTAAGTAGGGTCACTCTGAGTTGGACCTGACTTGACGTCATCTAACAACAACCACAACCATACAACTTACCCCTTTCAGGTATACAATACAATGGTATTAATATATTCACAGTTGTACAACTACCACAGTTTCAGAACACATTCAGCATCACCAAATCCCCATACCTTTTATCAATCATGCTCCATCTCCCCCAGCCCTCCCTCCAGCCCTAGATCTACCTGTCTCGCTCTGGATGTACTTGATCTGGGCATTTCATGTATGTGGTCCTTGGTGACTAGCTCCTTTCATTTAGTATAAAGTCTCCAAGGTTGGCCATGTCGTAGCTTGTATCAGTGCCTCATTTCTTTTTATGAATGAGGAATATCTTATCATATGCACATACCACATTTTTAGCCATTTATCAGTTGATGGACATTTGGATTGTTTGTATCTTTTGACCATTATGAATAACGCTGTTGTGGACCTGCATGGTGTGATCAAAAAATATAGTAAATTCTGCTGCTGAGTGCCAGCCAACAGAAAGGCAGAGATCTTCAATACAGGAAGCAGCAAGTGGCATAGCAAGCCTTAGTAAATGTGCATGACATGTTTCAACTTGTTCAGTGCAGTCAAGCAGGCATGAACTATAGTTGAGAGAATGTGTGTTTTACAGTAGCCCTAAATTATGGATCATGAACACTACTAGTACAGCAATATTTGTCAAATAAAAACATTAATGTGCGTCCTTACCTACCTTATTCACTGGATCTGGCACTTGTGCAACTTCTGGCTCTTCCCCAAAACCAAAATGACAATGAAAGGTAAATGTTTTGAATCAGTTCGGAACATTGAGGCAGCCACCACAACAGCACAAGTAAAGATACTCACAAAAGAGGACTTTCAGAACTGCTTCAGAAAGTGGTAAGAATGAAAAAGTGTGTTCAAAGCCAGGGGAAGCATTTTGAGGTGCATCAATGGAAATTTGTATCTACTGTAATAGTTTTTTATTGGAAATTGTTAATGTACACCTTAATGTGATTTATTCTGACATGCTTTTCATTGTGACATTTCCATATATGCATTTTGTTGTACATTATACATATAAGTTCCCCCTTACCCTCTTGGGTGCTTCCTCCCCCTGTCCCACCCCACCCCCACTAAAGACTTCTCTTCCATTTGCTTGTCTTTTTATGGTAATATTTTCCTATATATCCTTGGGTTCCAGTTCTGTTTAAGATAGAAACTTTTTCTGTAGTGAACTTTTCTTTTTACATTGTCAGAACTATTACATGAATTTTCTAGACCATCTATAATAATACTGTTCTTAGCTTTTTTTTTTTTATTTTAACATTCACCATATTTTCAAATCCTATTTCTTTGGTGTACTAGTTTTTATGGGAGTATACGTTTTCATTTCTCCTGAGTATATAGCTAAGAGTGGAGGGGCTAGGTGTTAAGATAAGTTTATGTTTAACTTTTTGAGAAACTGCCAGTTTGTTTCCAAAGTGGCTGTATCTTTTTTTCCTTTCAACCAGATGTATGAATAGGTTCCAGTTTCTCTACCGGCTGGCCAATACTATTTGCATCTATATTTTGTCTTCTAGCCATCCTTGTGAGTGTAAAGTGGTATCTAGTTTTAGTTTCGATTTGCATTTCTCCTATAGCTAATTATATAAAGCATCTTTTCATGTGTTTATCGATCACTACTGTTATCTTCTTCAGAGAAATAGCTACTCATATCTTTCACCCACTTTTGATTGGGTCTTTTGTCTTATTATTAAGTTGTATGAGTTCTTTATATATTCTAGGTTCAAGTCCTGATATGAGATAGGGTTTGCAAAATTTTTTTCATCCATTCTATGTGTTATCTTTTCACTTTTTGATGTTGTCCATTGAATTACAGAAGTTTTGAATTTTGGTAGACTCTAGCTTATTTGTTTTCTTTGCAACCTTTATTTTTGTAATTTTGTAGTAAGTTTTAAACTGAGAAGCTTGTTAATTTAAGAAAATTGTGTAGGTTTTAGTAGGAATTGTGCTGAATCTGATCTGGGCTGAATCTAGATCAGTTTAAGAATTATTGTCATATTAACAACATTGCCTTCCAACCCACAGACATGAAATATCTATGTTTTAGGGCTTCTTAACTGTTTTCAACAAGTTTGTAGCTTTGTTGTTTTTAGAGTGCAAATTTTGCACTTCTTTTTAAAAATATAGTCTTAAGTATTTTATTCTTAATTCTATTGTAAATGAAATTATCTCCTTAATTTCATTTTTTAAATTTTTATTGCTACCATTTAGAAACCAAATTCATTTTTTGTATGTTGATCTTGTGTCCTGCAAAATTATATCACTTTAAAATTGAGATTAAAATAGCCGGGCACGGTGGTGCATGTCTGTAATCCCAGCAGCTCGGGAGGCGGAGGTAGGAGGATCACAAGTTCGAGACCAGAGGCAGTCTGTGTAACTTAGTGAGACCCTGTCTCAAAAAGTGAAAAAGAGAAAAAATGGGCTGGGGACGCAGCTCAGTGGTCCAGCTCAGTGGTCTAGCACTTGCAAAGCATGCAGGCGCGAGGCCCTGTGTTCAACCCCAAGTACCAGAAAAAAAAAATTGAGATTAAAATATACAATTTAAAAAATAAGAAAATCATAGTAAATGGGGTCAAATACATTTAAAAAGATACTCAAATATGAATTTGAAAAGAAGTCATGTTCTTCAGAGGAACAAAGAGCAACAGCATGCTGAAGCTTTATAAAGAGGCTTTGACTATCACTGGAGTAAAAACATTGAAGACACTTTTCTTAGTTGAAATTTTAACTTTTAGAATATTGGACATAAAATTCTCTTGGTTTAAAAGAAGCTGATTTCCTTGCCGGCCTGTAGCCATACCACTGTGTATCCCATCCCATCAGATCTCGGAAGCTAAGCAGGGTCGGGCCTGGGTAGTACTTGGATGGGAGACCACCTGGGAACACCAGGTACTGTAGGCTTGGGAGAAGGATCTGGCAATCCAGTCCCAAAAACAACCCACCATTGAAAACCCTATTAAAAGCCGGGCGCAGTGGCACACACCTGTAATCCCAGTGACTCAGGAGGAAGAGGCAGGAGGATCTCAAGTTTGAGACCAGAGGCAGTCTGCATAATTTAGCTGAGGGTGCAGCTCAGTGGTACAGCACTTGCAAAGCATGCAAGCACTAGGCCCTGGGTTCAACCCCCAGTACTGAAAAAAAAAAAAAAAAAAAAAAAAAAAAAAAAAAAAAAAAAAAAAAAAAAAAAAGGAAAAAGAGAAAAGAAAACCCTATGAATAGCAAAAAAGCACTATTTCTTTTCAAATTGAAATTGACTTGGTCAGCAATGAAAACCCATGAAGGTTTTGGAGTTGCAGGGGGTAAAAAATGGATTATATTGCTTTTTACCCTTGATCCTTCCATGCAAAGAGATAAAGGGGACAGAACAAGAGCAGACCATCAGGGTCTAGGCTCTGAGATGAGGACAGAAGGAAGGAGGGCGATACAGATGGAAATTTGGGAGACATTGTTGAAGCCAGCATAGGTGACTGGAGCCTAGCAAGAGGAGAGGTGCCCTAGGGCCCAGGCTTTGGGGAGGACACCCGGTCAAGGTAATGCCAAGTGTTAGGGTGGAAGCAGGCTGGGATATAATGTGTTTTCGGAGCTGCTAGAATCTCCCATGCCAATGTCACGTGGGCAGAGGGACAAGAATGACTTACAAGGCTTTAGGACTAGGGTTGGCCCCGGAAAGAGTTCAGAGTCGCATCCCAGCTCCATGGCAGAATCTCCCCTCTGCTAGCCATCCATCCCCTCTGCTGACCTGTTTGCCTGCTCACCCAGTGAATATTTACCCAGAAGCTAGTGGTCCTTCCTCTTCCTTTCCCACATCCATGCTTAACCTGTCTATTGCACAAACAGGTGGTTTGGCTCCACAGGCTTCCACTGTGGAAAGTCCTGAGGGCGGTGCGCCTCTCCCGTGCCTGCTCTTCACGGGCCTCCCCCTGCCCCTACACCCTGCTCATCCCCAGCCACACAAGAAGCCTGTGTGTGCAGCCCACACTGTCAAGAAAACTCTCTTGATTACTAACCTAGAACCTTCCATCGAAAAGCCTCTCCTCTCTTACATCTGCTAAAATGAGAGGCATAACCTGTTTTTTCAATGCACCATAAAAGGGTAATTAGTTCAAGACTCTAATATGCACAATTAAAGTTTATCTTATAGATAGAAGGCATTTAATCAGAAATTCTTCAGAAGTCAAGTCTCGTTTGACTCAAGTGCAAAGTGAGGGACTGGTCAAAAGCAAAACTAGAGGAATGGATGGGAGACGCTGCTTACTTTGGGAGGATTTCTTCCACTTGGTCTACACACACACACACACACACACACACACACACACACACGCACGCCAACATACCCCCCCACCACACCCACACCTCCCAGAAGATGACCAGCCTCCCCAGAACTCTTCTATTTGAACCAAAGAACTTGTTTCTGGCTGCCTTTTCCTCTTAAGACCCAGGGGACCTGGGAACCAATTATTATTGGTTCATTTGTCTTATTTTACTGGAAGAAACAGTATTTAATGAGATAAAAATGCAAGACATTTTTCTGACCAGGTCTTGTTGACCCATTCATTGTGTTCCTCCATTACCTTCACTTTTGAGAAACTATCTGCACTTTTTTCCTTTGGACTTCAATGTGTCCTTCAAATATGCTCCCTGAAATGGTCACTTTGATCACATTGGCTAATATTGAAATGTCCCCTCTCTGCGGAGCGTGTATTTCATGACAGAGTTCCCAGTCATCAGGAAATAGTTCTGAATTGCCCTCTCAATATTCATCGAAGTACCTTCCCCACCCTCTTCCAAACTCCCCAATCAGGAATGGGAATCTAAAGGAAAACTTTGAATTGCCATTTTAAAACATTTTTTAATGTATAGAACCTTGAAAATGTTTTTGTTGTTAGGTATGGTCAAGTCAGGTCTGACTCATAGCGACAGTACAACAGAACGAAACACCCCCCAATACTATGCCATGCCCAGAACCTTGTCAGTGCTTCTCTGCTATTCATAGGGTTTTTAATGGCTGATTATTTTGGGGGTGGGCTGCCAGGTCCTTCTCCCATTTTTGCAGTGTCAGAGATCAAACAGAGGGCCTCAGACAGCACAGAGCAGCACTCCCCCAACTGAGCTAAACCCCAGCCCTGAAAATATTCTATAAACACATATACAAAATAATTTCCCAAGGATCTCTTTGACTTGGGTTCTTTGAGATGGCAACCGAGCAAATGTTACATAATTTCCCTTTATCACACTCAGGGTTACAGAAATAGGGTGAAGTCCTCAAAGACACATGCTGGCACTGGTTCAGGGAACACAGGGGGTGAGCCAAGGAAGCATTTTGACTTTTGGGTTATGGCAGAGAGTCAGCACAGCCCAAGAATGCCCCAGGTCCCTGAGTAAGGGAGCCAAGGACTGGGTTGGTGGGGAAAGTGAGTCACAGGTTTGTTCCTCAGAGGCCTCTCTGCTGCCTCCAGGTTGAGGCCAGTGGAGCCTGAGAGATGAAAAATCAGGAGAGATGGCTTGCTTTCTAAGGATTCATTTTGTTTAGGGTTGACAAACACACACAAAAATACTCTTCCTGACTTCCTGAATGATCTTCCCCAGAAACAGAGAGCTCTTGGTGATGGTTCTGAGACAGGTTAAGCTTTTGCAGCCACAATGAACATTTTCTTCTGAATTCACCAGATGTTCCTCTCCAGATATCCAAGGATTTATCTGCCCCTCCTGAATGCCCTTGTGTGTTCATTCACACGATCCCCTCTTGGGAGGCTGAAGACTCAGCGTAAGAACTGCACAGACCCTTCACTCCCTTCCCTCTTCCACCCCTGACACTGCCCATTTCCCTGCTCATTCACAGTGGGCCAGAGGGGGAGAGGGGAACTCACAGAAGCAGACAGCGAGGGTTGAGGTGTCTTGGCAAAATGTACAGCAAACTGAGCGTTTGTTCTGGATTCCAAGGATGCAGGCTCAGTCTGCGGCTCTTCCACTTGCCACATCTTGACCAGGAATGTGACAGATTGCAGGCTTGGAGGCCAGCAACATCCTATCACTTGCTGTTTATGTGACTGTGGACAGGTGAATTAATGTTAATGAAGACCAATATATTGGTCTATTCATTAGGAATGAAAATAATCCCTGTCTTGTAGCATTGTAATGAAACAATTCATAGAAAACACCAACCACAGGGCCTGATATATCATAGGTAACTATTATTATATGTCATGGTAACTGTTACTATAGTTATATCAAATTAAATATGCCCCTGAACCCTTTGTCTTTCATACTTTATAAAATAATACCTACCTCACAGAGTTGTTATAAGTATTATCATATTTTATAATAAGAATATATCATGCAGTAGAAAGTTTTAAAAAGTTGATCCAGAAGGGCAGTGAGAAGTCTCATATACTACTTTTGCAAAGTATTCAGCAGTAAGTACTGTCAGGGAAGAACCCCAACCTCATATAGGAGGGCAGGGAGTGGGAAGACCCGACAGGAGGCCTGGGGGTGTAGCTCAGTGGCATGGCACCTGGCTAGTATGCACAAGGCTCTGGGTTCACTCTCCACCACCACAAAGAAAGAAAGAAGGAAAGAAAGAAGGAAGGAAGGAAGGAATGGAGGGAGGGAAGGAGGGAGAGAGGCAAGGGAAGGAAAGAAAAGGAGAGAGGGAGGGAGAGAGTAGGGGGGTCGATATTCAAGTGATTTGCCAGACTCTATACTTGGCGCAGGCAGACTGTGAGATGTAACAAGTCACAGTAAGACCATTTGACTCCCAGCACAGCAGAGACCAGGAATCTCAGCACAGAATGTGGGTTCCCTACCTCCCAAGCCTACTGCACACCACAGGCCCCAGAAGAAGCCCCTCACATGGAAGGTTGTGCCATGGCTGGGGAACACAGAGCACAGGGCTCAGCACCTCGTGTTGCCAGCAGCCAGCAAGACAGTCCCCTTCCCTGAGGAGCGAGCAGGAGTCCCACCCAGGTTGCCTTGACTTACTTCCTTGCCACGTGGCCAGCTACAAACTGCTCAGTACCTGAGGGTGGATACAGCGCTAAGGAAGGATGTGTCAGGATGTCCTGGGCCCAGGGTAGATTGTCTCTCCCCCTAGAATGTATGGCCTATATGCCAGCAGTTCCACACCTACGTAAGACACAACTGAAATGCACACATACACATGCCCTCCCCAAACTGTAAAATATTCATTGTATATTATTTTTAACAACCTCAAACTGGAAATGACCTTAATACCCATCAACAATAATGAATATATAAATAATGGTCTATGCATACGAGAGGGAAGAAAAGTTGTGATACCTTTCCTCATCCATCATTGAGGGTCAGGTCTGACACTCTTACAACAAACACACAGGAGAAAAATGTAACACATTTATTTAATCCAAATTGTATGTGACACAGGAGCCTCAAAAGACCCAGCGGCCTGGGAAAACGATCTCTTTTTGTGCTCACATTCAATGAAGAATGGACAGCTATGCAGAGCTGTGATCAGACAAAAGGAAGTAAGGGGATGGTAACAGACTGAGGGGAAACTGACCAGGGCCTGGTAGGAAGCTCCCTGACCTCTCTGTGCAGCATTCCTTCCTCCCATGAACAGCACCGGCCTCCTGGAATGGGGGCCTCCCCCCGAGAAGAGAGCCACCTTTCTAAGTTTTATGGCTTTGGGAGATAGGAGTTCTAGTTTCTCAGTCCCACTTTAGGGAGGAGGAATTCTGGTTTCTGTGATTCAATCTGAGCAAGAGACAGGAGGCAGGAGAAAGGCAGAGGGCAGGCTGCTTCTGAGGCCCTCAAACTCTTTAGTTCAAGGTCCTCAGCAGGCCAACATGCCATGCCTTGCAATGTGATGTTCTCAGCCCAACAACTACAACAGAATACTCGCTCCAGCAAATAAACCACAGCTGCACTAGAGCCACCTACATGGATCTCATAAGCATCACATTGAGTGGAAGGATCCAGACCCCCAAGAATGCATATTTAAGTAAGCAGAACACAGCCAAGGTGTTAGAAGCCCAGAGAGCTGGTAGCTTTTGGGAAGGAGAAGGAGGCAGTGATTGGCAGGGAGCCTTAGGGATACAACTGATGTTTTCTTTCTTGATTGAATGCTGGTTTCATAGACATATTAATTTTGTGACAATTTACCAACTTGCGTATTCATTTGCAGGTGTTATTTTTCAGTAAAACAGTTTTTAAAAGAAGTTAGGGGAAGTAGAAAGAATAGGGTGATTGGGCTCACTGCCACCATCCCCCTTAGTGATCATCATCTCTTTCCAGCATCCGGAGGTAAAGCAGCAAGTAGCAAGCCACGCTCTGCTGCCTCAATGAATCATCTCCTTTCCACTGCATAACTCCAGCCATCTGAAATGGAACCCCAGAACTGACATCACAAGATTCTCCTCAACAAACATTTAAAAGAGTGTCACCAAGATCCCATCTATCCAGGACCTTCCAAATGATAATCATAGCTCAAATAACTTCTCAGCTCCGGCTTATAAAAATCCCCCATTACCCCAAGTATTCCTATCACTGACCAGTGCAAAGTCTTCCTGATGAATGACGTTGTCACTAAGGAGATGACATTTGGGTACCTGGAAGACTTGAGCTGTTGACCAATTACTTCCTAAGGCTTAAACAGGAAATCTGAACTGGTTGTGTCTTAGCACTTATCAAGAGAAACATTCTGGCTTGGAGGTAATTGAACAGTTTAAGGATGCTACCAAACCCCAGAAGATGGCAATTGCTGCAGATCTTTCCTCAGACAGCTGCTGAAAATTTTCTCTAATAAGTAGGAGGGTGGAGGTGGGGTGGCAGCTGCTGGGCCATGGTAGGACAGCTGAGCAACCTAATTTGGGGGTAGAAGAGTAGGCAAAGAAGGCTCATGTCTTGGCTTGGATTTCCAATCACAGAAAAATATATTTTGGTTCTTTCTGTTACTTTTTAACTTGGCAATTTATAACTTCTAACATCTGGCTGTCAGGCTACACAGAAATATTAGCAGAGCGTCTCAATCTATTTTCCTCTCAAATCTGCTTGAGTTAATATCACACCCGTCTTTGCTTCTCTCAGAAACAGAATAAAATTAGTTGAAAATAAATAACCCCTAAAATCTGTTTAAAATGAATTGGACAAGATTTGTGTCTGCAGAGCAAAAAGTTATTCAAGAAAATTGCAGTTAGTTGGGCAGAACTTGATCTACCAGTTCTAATCTTCAGTCCGAGGGGATTAATAGTCATCTTGTCCAAAAGCAAACCAGACAACTGAAATCAAAAATCAAAATTCTCAATATAGAATTGCACTAGAAACTCCATTTAACAATTACCCTAATATTTGTTCCTAGTATTTTGCCTGTCCATTTATTTGTCTGTTTTCTCTTATGACTAAGACCTTCCTTGGGTCACAGATTTATTTATATATCAGAAGCTCTAGCAAGCACCTGGCAGACATCTGGTACCTAACACATGTTGTTGAATGAACAGATAAATTTGTGTGGTTGCCGTGATGGAGGGAGAAGAAAGAAATGCGTATTGGTTCAGCTCTGCCCACGTGACCAAGGTTCCCCTGCTGGCTAATTTGACCACCATTACATTCTTCCCCGGCATGGAATACAGTGAACTGAATTTCTTTCCAGACTTTCCCATCTTTTCTATATTTTTTAAAAATAGACTTTTTTTTTATAAGAGTGGTTTTGTTGTTGTTGTTGTTAGGTGTTGTCGAGTCGAGTCCGACTCATAGTGACCCTATGTACAGCAGATCCAAACACTTCCCGGTTCTGTGCCAGGAAAATGATCCTATTTATGTTTAAGCCCATTGTTGCAGACACTGTGTCAATCCATCTGGTGGAGGGTTTTCCTCTTTTGTGTTGACCTACCACTCTCCCAAAAATGATGTCCTTCTCCAGGGATTGATCTCTCCTGACTACATATCTGAAATATGTAAGACGCAGTCTGGCCATTCTTGCTTCCAAGGAGCACTCTGGTTGCACTTCTTCTAGGACAGATTTGTTGGTTCTTTGGGCAGTCCATGGTATATTCACATATATTTTTCTGTGGTCTCCAGCACCACAATTCAAAAGCATCAATTCTTTTTCTGTCTCTCTTGTTCAGTGTCCACCTTTCACAACCATATGATGCCACTGAAAATATCATGGCATGAGTCAGACGCACCTTCATCTTCAATGTAACATCTTTGCTTTTCAATACTCTAAAGAGATCTTTTGCCACAGCTTTTCCTAGAGCAATGCATCTTTTGATTTCTTGACTGCTGCTTCCACAGGTGTTGATTATAGAGCCAAGCAGAGCAAAATCTTGGACAACCTCAATCTTTTTGCCATTTATTGTGAAGTTGCGTGCTGACCCAGTCATAAGGATTTTTGTTTTGTTGATGTTTAGTCGTAACCCATATTGAAGGCTATGATCTTTGAACTTCATCAGTAAATGTTTTAAATCCTCTTCACTTTCAGCAAGCAGAGTTGTGTGATCTGCATAACACAGGTTGTTAATGAGTCTTCCTCCAATCTTGATGCCACGTTCTTCCTCATAAAGTCCAGCTTCTCGGATTATTTGCTCAGCGTATAAATTGAAGAGATAGGGTGAAAGTATAAAGCCCTGATGCACACCTTTCTCAACTTTAAACCACTCAGTGTTTCCTTGTTCTATTCGAACAACTGCCTCCTGGTTCATGTACAGATTTCTCATGAGCACAATTAGGTGTTCTGGTATTCCCATTTTCCGAAGTGTTATCCATAATTTGTTATAATCCACACAATCAAATGCTTTTGTGTAGTCAATAAAACATAGGTAGACATCTTTGTGATATTCTCTGCTTTCAGCTAATATCCATCTGACATCAGCAATGACGTCCCTGGTTCCCCGCCCTCTTCTGAATCC
>VMDO01022007.1:0-34305 GCA_007922755.1 Pedetes capensis
TTTCCTATTGTAATGTTATTACTAAGGTATTTTCCTCTAGTCTTCTAATTTTCCTTCACATTTAACTATTTAATAGTATCTAAAATGATTGATGTACATTAAAAATCAGTAATTAATGAATGTATCTATTTATCTGTTTGTCTACCTACACTTGTGTGCTTACTACTGGTTTCAATGTACATTTACTCAAATAGGTGTATGCATGCATATATAACACAAGTTCAAAAATTAGATCATTGTCATATCTAATAGCCTCTTGTTTTTTCTCACTAACTATATCTTCTAGCTGCTGTATTACTAGGTAGCCTCTGACCTGTTAAATAATTATATATATATATATATATATATATATATATATATATATATGGGGGGGCTGGGATTTAGCTCAGTTGGTAGAGCACTGCGCTGCAGTCTCTGAGGTCCCAAGTTCAATTCCCAGCACCGCAAAAATGGGAGAAGGACCTGGCAATCCACTCCCGAGGCAATCCTGAAACAGTCAGCCATTGAAAACCCTATGAGGGTCTCTATGAGTCGGATACTGACTTGACGGCACCTAACAACAACAACAACATATATGTGTGTGTATATTATATAATATATATATGTATGTATATAATACACACACACACACACACACACACACACACACACACACACACATACACACACACCTTTCTGGACTTCCTTACTTCACACAATGCTATGTATCTAAAGTCTTTATTGTTAGAAATTATACTTCACTTGTGTCGTTTTGCCATAACACAGGGTTCAAGAGGGTCTGAGGAGAATTAGCACAATGAAGACAATCAGTTCTCTGGGAGAGTATCATGCATCAAGTCAACTTTATTTTCACAATGCAATCTTTTAAAAGCAATAAACCCAGTACCCAGTGACCTGGACCCAGAAGAACCAATGATATGCGTAGACTACAAGGGGAGGTGCCAGGTGTCCAAATCAGCAGGAGAAGCTCCAGGCCTGTGTCAGAGAAAGTCAGCACATCTTGTCTTTGTTCCTTCCCTGAGGGTGTGCCCTGGGCCCTGGAAAATGAAGAGTGTGCTCTTGTGTTGATCCCAGATAGACATAGTAGGCACTTCCCCAGCTAGGACTACCATCCTCCTGAGTTCCCCCTCTGTTGGGATTCCCCACACACTTGCTTTCACTACTCTGTTTTATCATACAAATATACTAGACATATGTATCTATTCTACTTTGCTGCATATCTGGAATATCTCCAGCAAGTTGCTTTAAGGAACAATGGTACTGTTAACATTTGTATATATTTCTTGTACCTAAATTCAAGTGCTTTAAGGAATAACAGTACTGTTAACATTTGTATATACTTCTTGTACATAAATTCAAGTGTTACTTAGAGAATATATTTAATCACTAAATTAGTGAATGTGAGAACATAAAAGCCTTCAAAATAGCAAATATCATAATGTTTTCCAAAGTATTGTTAACCATGAGCAACCTCACTAGCAATAGATTAGTCACCTTCACAAAAGTTTGCATTAGAATTTGTAATACTTGTTAACTGGTAGATATAGAGCCATATCTCAAAGGTATTTTAATTTTTATTTCTCTATTTTCATTTTTCCCTATACAAAGAGTTAGATTAGAACATTTTGATATTTGAACTGAAACTCATCTCCATCCAGAATTTGTGTGCCACTGTTTTAAGAGTTTATTTTTTCTTAATTGTTAAATACTGCCTTAAGTACTCATCTTGATGGTTGGCTATATCAGGGGAGGAACCACATTATATATTTCAGTTCCATCCTTCAAATCACCTAGCCCAATACCAGACCCCAAAAATATATTTGATGGATTTGTCTGTTCCTTCAATAGTGTGAGGAAAAAAAAAAAGAGTTTTAGAAAGGGCTTGTACAAAAAGTTCTCATTTGTAGATGAAACGTTCTAAGTTATTGCCCAGAGAGTGTTGTACTTTTTTCTCTCTGAATTCAGTAAAACATATACTCTAAGGAATATAGCATAGATCTTAAAAGCTATTGATGAAGTCCTATCTTAGCTGTTCATTCTGGAAAATGTTTTTTGAAATGAAAAAATTATTATGATATGTTTCTCAGACAATATTTTACACGGACTTTCCCAGCACTAAACACCATCTTATTCTGTAGGCAGTAGGTGATGGATGTGTTTCCATTTCAGTTATGTCAGAAGTCAAACATGTTTTATTTTACTTCTATACCCAACATGTCATTTCTACAAATCTTAAACATGCTTTGGAAGTTTCACACCAGCTTTATACAACTATTTAATGAAGTGTGAACCAATCTCTGCTGTAAATTGTTTTTATATATAGCAAAGTCACTGAGTATATATATATATATATATATATATATATATATATATATATATGCACTTTCAAACTCAGTTGTAAGGTATTACTAGTGATAGAATTTGCATTATACAGACTTTTAACATGTTACCCTCACTAAAAACAAAATCTTGTGAAGCTTACTTTTTCTCTATACACTTGCAAAAATAATAAGATCAGTTCTGGTGTGATTTCACAGAATTAACTTTACACTTGGGGCCAGTATCTTTGAGGTGGATAGTATTGCTCATATTTGTTTATTTTAACCATGCAGAAGATTATTTTTTCCTAACACTTTGAGGACTGGTTTTCCCATGTGGCTTTCGCACTTCATTTTATTAGAAGATTATACATGCTTCTTGACTTGATTTAGGATTTCTGATGTGACTAACCTTAGCCAATTGAATGTGAGTTAAATTGACATATGACATTTCTGTAGTCAGCATTAAGAGATCAATGTGGTTATCAATATCTTTTTCTTTTCTCCGAACATTTAGCAATGTTGAAGGTAGAAGTTCCTCTGTGAAGGTGAGTTCTTTAATAAAGATGGTGTGTATTAAAATAACAACTGACCATTAACTGGTATTTAGTACAAGTGAGAAAATACTTCTTCCTGTATTCTCACTACAATACTAGGGGTGTTTGTTACTGCTGGAAGATCTAGTCTATACCAACTATTATCTTAGAAAGTAAAATCTGGTTTTGTACAGTTTTTAAAAAATTTATCCTGGGTTCCTTTAACTCCTGGCACCTCGTGTTGTTGTTGTTGTTGTTGTTGTTGTTGTTGTTGTTGTTAGGTGCTGTCGTATCCGACTCATAGCGACCCTCAAGGTTTTTAATGGCAGACTCTTTCGGGATTGCCTTGGGGGTGGATTGCCAGGTCCTTCTCCCATTTTTGCAGTGCTGGGAATTGAACTTGGGACCTCAGAGACTGCAGCGCAGTGCTCTACCAATTGAGCTAAATCCCAGCCCACTTGGCACCTCATAGTGATTCAAATAAAGCATATTAATATACTTTGATGCACAAGTAAAATCATTCACTCATGCTTTAAAAATCATTTGCTAATGTGTCATTATGGGGCTGAAGCATGCATACACATATAAGTCATCAATGAGAAAGGCAATGTCTTCATTTAGCTTACATTCCTAGCGGACATACAGATCTACGCTAGGGACCTCAATATCATGATTTATTACAAATAGTTTTTTATATTTAGGTTTATATTAACAATATAGATTAGGTCACCAGTTCTTTCAAAATAGTATGTTTTGAGGACCTAACCTAGACCTAAATGGCATGGATGACTTTTCTTTGTATTAACTCAAATGTTTATTGTTTTTTGTGGTTGGGACTAGCTGGAAAATGTAAGAAAGGGGAGGAGAGAGAGCAGATTAACAAATGTAGGAATAAAGTTGGATATGAGGAACAACTTCTGACACTTATTTTTTAATTTGTATCTGGTAATTTCAATATCTGAAATCTTTAAGGGCCTGTTTCTGTGGTTTCAGCTCTCACTTGTGATATCTTGTTCCATTGTGTATCTTATCATCAGCTTTGTGCTGCTTCAGATGAGTTTCTTAAGGAAGCAATAATAATCTACCATAAATTTAACTTTTAAAAGTAAAAGACAGAGAATATTGAAAACATAAGAAGTGACACTTTACATAGAAAGAAACTGGTACATAATTAAGAGCAACAGCTTATTTCTAATCAGAAAAAAAAGAATGGGGTGATATATTAAAAGTGACATTATAAAAATACTATTCATGAAGACTTTTACATTTGGAAAATTTTCCTATAAAACATGAAGGAATAATTCAGATAACCCTGATAAATTAGAAAAAACCTGAGAAATTTCTAGCGACTATTTTCTAAAATGAATACTATAGAAAGTCTAGACAGAAAAGAAAGAAAAAAGACAATAAATTGAATCACTATGAAGAAATATAAAGCAGCAATAAAGGTAACTTCATAGATAAATACAAAAAGAATATAAACATGTATTTTTAACACTGTTTTCATCTAATTTGAAAGAGAAATACATAATAAAATAATTATTAAAATGCATTAATGGGCATATAGTACATAATGAAAAGTTTACATGAAATAAAAACAAAAATGAGTAGGCTGGATGCACATTTATAAGAGCAATATTTTTGTGTATGATTGAAATTAATCCACACTAGATTGTTAGAAATTAATGAATTGCCAGGCTTCATGGTATGTAACTGTAAACACTGCTACTCAGAAAGATGAGGCAGGAAGATTATAAATTTGAGGTGAGGGGCAGCCTATGTAATTTATCAATACTCTATCTCAAAAATGTAAATAAGTAAGTAAATAAATAAATAAATAAGCTGGAGTTGTTGCTCAGGGTGTAGAGGCTTTGCTTGCCATGCATAAGCGCCTGGGTTCAATCCCTCAATACTTTCAAAAATAAAATAATTTAAATTAAATTAAAATATAAATTAATGGGTTAATTGGAAAACCTGTGTGGACTATTGTAAGATATGATAAATGAAATGAATGGAGCTGAGAGTACAACTCACCTGTATAGTCCTTCCCTAGGATGCAATAGGCCCTAAATTCAATCTCTGACACTGAAAAAAATACAGCTATTTAATATAAAAACAGGCAATTCTTAAGGACAAGGGAAGTAAACAATATGAAATATAAAGAAAAGTAATAGAAAATGACAGACTGAACCTCTGTCTTATTAATTATATTAAATGACAATTTTTTATGGCACTGAATTTCAAACTTGCATAGCTGATTTAAGGTTCAGCTTTCTGGATAGCCCCCAGAGATTCATATTTGTCAGGTCCATGGTTGGATCTACTAACCTACATACTTAGCAACTTCTGTAGGGGCTTAGGAAGCATTTAATCTATGAAAAAAATAGTCTTTTATAATCAGGAGGGGGTGGGGGAACATGAGAGGGTAATGGGAGAGACAACATGAGCAATATATGATGGATGATATGTGTATATGGAAATGGCATAATGAAACCTGTTAAGTAGTATACTAACTTAAAAATTACTGTAATATGAAAAAATACTCCTTTATAGCTTATCTAGGCTTTCAAGGCTCAGTAATAGAAAACTATCATAGCTACATAGTGGTCTTCAGATACAAGATTAAGAAATCTTTCTCAATCTTTCTTATTTTCTCCCTTTATTGATAAATGATGGGGCTGGGATTTAGCTCAGTTGGTAGAGCGCTGCGCTGCAGCCTCTGAGGTCCCAAGTTCAATTCCCAGCACCGCAAAAAAATGGGAGAAGGACCTGGCAATCCACTCCCAAGGCAATCCCGAAACAGTCAGCCATTGAAAACCCTATAAGGGTCACTATGAGTCGGATACCGACTCGACGGCACCTAACAACAACAATTGATAAATGATGGTGGGGTACAATGTAATATAGCATTGGACTTTTCCATTATGCAACTATTACATCATTTTTGGTTTCACTTTTATCAAAACAGTGTTTATGGAACCTTCTGACTAATATGTAGTAAAACTCATATGTATATTTTGGCTACATTCCCCTATTTTTCCAATGTACTCATGAAGCTGTATCATTTACTTTGAGATTATCCTCTCCCCTCTACACTGATTCTCCTCCCCATCCCATCTTCTGCAATCTTCGCTTCCTTTTGCTGGTTCCTTCCCTCCTACTTTCTACTCTTTATATTGCCCCTTCTTCATGAACTTTAATTGTGCATTTTTATATATCAACTTATGTATAGCATTTTTTCTTCCTTTGAGTAAGATTCACCTCCCACATATGACTGAGACCATATGGTTGTTCCCTTTTTGAGCTTGTGTTCCTTCACTTAAGATGATATTCCCCTGTTACATCCATTTTGTTGCAAATAACATTATTCCATTATTTATTGTTGAGTAGTAGTCCATTGTATAATTTACCATAATCATTTTTATCCATTCTTCTGTTGATGGGCACCTTGGTTGGTTCCATATCCTTACTGTTGTGAAGAGTACTGCATTGAATGTGGAGATGCAGTTATCTCTGGTATGATGACTTGTCTTCCTTTGGGTATATTCCCAGTAGGGTTATAGCTGGGTCATACAGCAGTTCTATTTTTATTTTTCTGAGGTATAACTCATTCTGATGAAAAGACAATGATTAGAAAAATGGATTAAAACCCATTAGGTCCAAAATTATGCTTTCTACAAAAGACACACTTCTATTTCAAAGATACCAGTTTATTTAAAGGATGAAAAATGTTATAAAATGTTTATAAACAGTACCATACAAGTATACAGCCACTATGGATTGGCTATACAAATGTGAGACTTAATACATTTTAATACAAAAAATTTTACTGAAGCCACTACATGGTACTTTATAATGATAACAATGTTAATTAGAAAATATAATTACATAAACATGCTACTAAAATATAGCCAAAATATGTGAAGAATAACCTCGTAGAGAAATGATGGGAAAAATCAACAACTCAGAAATGAATTGAATATGTTAGTAAACTAAATTCAGTAATGGTAGAAAATGTAGAATGAAAGTAAACAAGGAAATAAACTTGAAGAAGATGATAATCCAACTACATGTGAGAGAATATATAAAACATCCAGCCAACCACAAAATATACTTTATTCAAGGATCACATGGAACATTAAATAAGACAGACTATATTCCAGGCCATAATATGAATCTCAATAAATTTTGAAGGACTGAAATCATGCAATATATGTTTCCTGACCACAATGGAGTGCAGTTAGAAATCAATATATAGGAAATTCACAAGTAGGAAGAAACTCAGTAGCACACTCCTATACGATTTAGAAAATACTCTGAGAGGAATAAGAATACAACATCCCAAAATTTATGGGTCCGATTCCACTCAAGCTCTCTTTGTCCTGCCTATTTTTTTTCTTTCTTTCTCTCTCTCTCTCTCTCTCTCTTTTTTTTTTTTTGGCTGTACTATGGGTTGAACCCAGGGCCTTGCACTTGCAGGCTCTGCAAGTGCTAGACCACTGATCTGCACCCTCAGCCCATTTTTTACTTTTTTTGAGACAAGGTCTCGCTAAATTACGCAGACTGCCTCTGGTCTCGAATTTACGATCCTCCTGCCTCCACCTCCTGAGCGCTGGGATTATAGGCGTGCACCACGGCACCCGGCTCATGTCCTGCCTATTTCTCTGTCTTGTACTTGTGGATGAACTAAATGTTTGGATATCAACATCCAGCTCTTGTAGGACAAATAAAGTCTGAAGAAAAAAAAAACATTTGGAAATTAGAAATTATTCATGTACTGATAGTAACTAAACATTGAACTTTGCAACAAGATGAGTTGTTAGGAAGACTGTATATTAGAAAATTTGCTGTACTATAAAACAAGTAGAAGAAGAGATGGTGGCAAGAGAAATTGAAAAGGATTGCAAAGAAGGTGGCAGAGGTTCGGAATACAAACCATAGAAGTGTGGTAAAAAGGAATCTGTGAATTATTATGCTAAAATAATGTTGAGAATTTAAGAAAGGCAAAGAAAAATTTCCCTATGGGATGCTGCAATAAAAAGGTGACTATTGTTCTTAATAACTTGAGTCGTAAGACTATCATTGAAAAATTTATTCTTTAATTGTTTAGAAAATGGTACTAGCCAGTGTCTTAGCACATGCCTATGATCCCAGTAACCTGGTAGGCTGAAGCAAAGGGATAACAAATTTGAGGCCAGAGGTAGCATGTAGCCTGTGCAACTTAGTAAGACCCTGTCTTAAAAAAATGCAAGAAAAGAAAATGTTGAAAGTATATTTCAGTGGAAGAGGACATATGCAAGGACTTGGGTTCATGCTCCTAGTACTAAATAAAGCTAAACAAAATGTAAAAATCCCTCTAAATCTACTTTTGTAGGAAATTGTTGGTGAGAGAAAAAAGATAGGATTATAATTGGAAAAATAGTTAACCTTTCTCCAAACTGAAAAGTGCTAATTATAAATGAAATGTAATTAACCATGTTAATATTGGATCCTATAACCTACTCTGCTTGAATCTTTTATGAATAATGAAGACTTTGAGTTTGAAAATGTGTAAGGACATTTGCAATTTCCCAGTAAATAATTAAAAACACTGTTAATATTTTGTTTTATGTTTTACTATAACATTTGAAGTAGTTTATTTTTATTTTTACCTATAAAACCTGTAAATATGTTATCTACATAATCAAGCCAAGATGAATTATAGATTATATAAATTGAAGGAATGTTATAATGTCAAACATTCCTATATAAATATTTAAAGAATTATAGTAGGAATGAGGGAGGGTGCACATAATTATGATCTCTATTTGATTAATTCCTCAAAGTGGCAGCTCACTTGGACTAAACTGTAAGGAGTATAATTGACACTCCTTGCTTTCCTCACACTAAAAACTCAGTCCTTCATTCCACAGGAGTCTCCATTTATCGAAAGGGTTAAACAATCTAGTTATCAAATGTAAGTGATGGTATCTAATAAATTCAACTTCACATAGGTATAATTTGACAGAAAGTGGTTATTTGTGTTTTTTAGAAGAAATTGGTTGCCAAAAACTAATTACAGTTTGTAGAATGTTTGGGACACCTTGCTTAAAATCACCACCAAAGTACCCTCCATCTAAGCTTTTTTATTACTTATTACTTTTAATATTAAGCTACTTGTTTTCTTTTTCACCATTTTTTTCAGTTCAAATATAAAACATAATTTCTTCAGTAACTATTACATGTGTGGAGTTTCTTTTTTGCAAGGTAAATATGATAGAGTAAAGCAGTTGGTTTTAGGTTGAGCCTCAACCAATCCAGTCATATTAGTAAATGTATGAAATTGAGTTACTCAAACCTTAATTATCTCCTATGAATTAAGGTAGTAATGGGAATGTTATCAAATTACACAGGAAAAATTCATATGCAAAAAACCTAATGAGAATATAACCCATGATTTTATGATTTTTGCTACATATTAATTAGGATTCTTTCTTTCTTCTTTATACTGTTATGTAGGATGTGTAAGATGATGAATGTGTAAGCAAATTGATTTAATAGTTGCATAATGGATATAGCAAATGACTTATTACACTGTAACCCACCCACATTTAAAAAGAAAAGAAAAAGAAAAATTTACATACAATACTTACTTCAGCTGGGCTCTGTGTTGCACATGCCCATAATCCCAGATACTTGGAAGGCTAAAGGATGATCACAAGTTCCAGACCAGAGACAACCTGTACAACTTAGTGTAACTCTGTCTCAAAATAAAAAAAGTAATAATGAGAAAGGGCCTGCGTTTGCAACTCAGCATTGAAGCACTTGCCTGACATATAAAAGGACCTGGTTTCAACTCCTCAGTGCTAATAAACAGAACAAACAACAGCAAAACAAAAAACCACTTAGTACAGTATCATTACAGTAAACTCTTGATAAGTGCAGGTAATAATGAAGGTAATAATGTGAAAAACAACAACAACAACAAAAAAGTTTTTACTGAAACAATGATTCTTTTACTCTTTTACATTATTTGGTATGTATAATTTGGAAGGATAAACTTTCAAACTTTCAGTAAACTAGAAGTTTCTTTGATCATAAGATAAGTCTTCATTTTTGAAAGATATCTTTAATTTCACTAATGCAGTTATTCTAATCTGAAGCTCTTCAATCATATTTGTAAGATTCTTTTGTAAGATTCTGAAAAATTTACCATATTCAATAAATTTCAGAAATTTGTAACACTTGCTAAAGTTCATTCCAGAAAAGTATCACCTGCTGATACAAAATGTAAAAGAGTTAGCATCCTCTATGAAGGAAACAACATTGATATTCATATGCCACCAAAAAAGTCAAGCCTAGTCCATCAGTTCACATAATATAGAAATGTTATCTACAAAATCATATCCGTTAGTCACACCAATCATTCTATTATTGCAATATTATTATAAAATATAAAAGAAGCTAGTAATGTAAGTGACACTGATTATGATAAACATAATAAACTATTCAGAAAACAAATAATCTTTGGCATTGTAAATTCTATATTTAATCTGTTATACATAGGTATAGATATTTAATGTCTACTAATGGAAAATTCAGGCTCTTTGAAAACAGTGCCAATAAAATGTGAAAGAATGTCCTTACTATTTTAAACTGCTTAATGCACAGAAGACTAAGCGAAGGGATTCACATCACTGTTCAAAGACCAGTGCTAATGAAGGCCCTTTAATCTTTTACTGAGTTTGCAGATGTCAAGGCAAAAGTACAGACAGATTTCAAGGGCCAGAAATTTTATAACCTTGGATGTACAGTATATTTCTTTGATGATAAAAAAGAAGACAATAATTTTGTGAGGTTGAAAAGAGTATACCCTGTTGTGAAGGCAAACAATTTGTTTCATAAAGGGTCATCTATTCAGAGCCTATATATTTGCTTTTACAAAAGGTAAAAGAAAGTTTGATATATTGTTGAACAAAGTGTGGGATTATAATTACGTGGACAAATTCAACATCTCCAATATTACATTAGTGAAGTTTTTGAGAAAAAATTATACGTAGGAAAATAATTATATTTGTATGTTCATGAGCAATCTGTGATATTCAAAGACATGACTTATGTTGAAGCTCCTCTCTCCCATGACTCTTGAATTATCCATTTAAAATGTTCAGAATATCTATGGTGGCTGCCAATATTTTTGATGAAAAATATTTATTCTGTTTAAATATATTTTACATACATTTTAACTAAGTACTATATATATGTGTATATATATATGTATATATATACATACACATACACACATATATATATATATATATATATATATATATATATATATATATATATATATATATATACACATACATACATATATGTGTGTGGTAGTAGGGGTTGAACCCAGGGCCTCACATTTGCGTGCTCTGCAACTCTGAAAGTGCTGGACCATTGAGATGCACCCCTGGCCCCCCCTTTTTTTTGTTTTTTTTTTGACTTTTTGACTTTTTTGAGACAGGGTCTTGCTAAATTACACAGACTGCCTCTGGCCTTGAACTTGTGATCCTCCTGCCTCTGCCTCTCGAGCTGCTGGGATTACAGGCATGCGCCACCATGCCTGGCAGTTTAACCAAGTACTGCATTTTGAAAGTACTGAGAATGGGAATGAGAGAGAGGGAGAGAAAAGACAGAACAAAGAATGGGAAAAAGATTGGGAAACAGTGGGGGGAAAGCATGCACTTCTAAGCTGAACTATGTGGATCATTTCAGGGTTTTTTTATTAGAAATCTTTAATGTACAACTTAATGTATTTCATTCTGAGATGCATTTCATTGTGACATTTCCATACATGTATTTCTTGTACATGGCACAGATAACTTCCCACTTACACTCTTGTGTACCTCCTTCCCCCTCCCCCCACCAAAGGCCTCTCTTCTCCCTGCATGTCTTTTTGTGGGATTATTTTGTACATACCCTTGCATCCCAATTATGTCTCAAGTCCAAAATTTTTTCTGTAGTGATCTATCTTTTTATATTTTCAGTAGTGTTACATGAATAATCCAACGCATTTGTATTATTACCATTCTTTGATATTGTTGGTTATTTTATAATTATTTCCAGAAGTATTAAAGTTGGGTTGTTTACTTTGAGGTTGCCCTCTTTCTCATTCCTCCCTCTTCCTTGTCCCTCCTCCCCCTCCTGTCTTCTCCCATCATAGCTTCCTTTTGCTAGATCCCTCCCTCCATCTTTCAGCTCTCTAAATTGTCCCTTCTCTGCTAAGTTGACTTTAGCTTTTTATTATGTTCAAATTTCTGTATAGCATTTTTCCTTCTTTTAGGTTTGATTCAGCTCCCCATATGAGTGGGAACATGTGGTATTTCTCTTTTTGGGCTTGTGTTCTTTCACTTAAAATAATTTTCTCCAATTCCATCCATTTTGCTGCAAATGGCATTATTTCATTTTTTGATTGCTAAGTAGTATTCCATTGTGTATATGTATCATTTTTTTTGTCCATTCTTCTGTTGATGTGCACTTTGGTTGATTCCATATCCTTGCTATTGTGGAAAGTGCTGCATTGAACATGGAGATGCAGGTGTCTCTGTGGTATGATGACTCATCTCACTTTGGGTATATTCCTAATAGTGTTATATCTAGGTCATATGGTAGATCTATTTTTAGTTTTCTAAGGTACCCCCATATTGATTTCCAAAGTGGTTGGACTAATTTACAGCTCTATCATCAGTGTAAGAGGGTTTCCTTTTCTCCATACCCTTGCCAGCATTTGTTGTTATTTGTTTTATAGATATTGGCCATTTTCAGTGGAGTAAAGTGGAATCTCAGCTTTGTTTTGATTTGCATTTCCCTAATGGCTAAGGGCTGGGATTTAGCTCAGTGGGTAAAGCGCTGCGCTGCAGTCTCTGAGGTCTTGAGTTCAATTCCCAGCACCGCAAAAATTGGAGATAGGGCCTGGCAATCCACTCCCAAGGCAATCCCGAAGCACTCAGCCATTGAAAACCCTATGAGGGTCGCTATGAGTCGGATACCAACTCGACGGCACCTAACATAACAATGGCTAAGGATATTGAGCATTTTTTCATGTGTTTCATGGCTTTACAAGCCTCTTCATTTGAGAACTGTCTGTTCACTTCCTTTGCGTATTTGTGTATTGGGTTATTTATTTTCTTATTTTCGTGAGTTATTTATAAATTCTGGAAAATAGTCCTCTGCCCAATGTGTAGAATGTAAAGATTTTTTTCCCATTCAGTGGGGATTTCCTTGATCTCTTGATTGTTTCCTTTGCTGTATAGAAGCTTTTTAATTTCCTGTAATCCCATTTATCCATTCTTGTTGCAATTTCTTGAGCAATTGGAGTCCTATTAAGGAATGCTTTCCTATGCCTATATGTTGGAGCATATTGCCTATCCTTTCTTCTATTAATTTTAAAGTTTCTGGCTTTATGTTGAGGTCTTTTATCCATTTTGACTTAACTCTCATGCATATTGAGAGATATGGGTCAGTTTTTATTTTTCTGCAAGCAGGTATCCATATTTCCCAGGAGCATTTATTGAAAAGACTACCCTTTTTACAATTTACTTCCTTTGATCCTCTGTAGAAAATCAGGTAAATTCAGAAAGACATAAACAAAGCCATCTGGATTAAAGCATAGATTGACTAAATAAGCAAGCAATAAGATGTGTACAAATAAAACAAATTTATACAGCCTAAAAGTAAGCATAAAATGTTTGTATCTGCTTTTATAGTTTTATTATATTATTCTGAAAGTTTCTAATGCATAAGAGACAATGCATATTGCCTGTCATTGATAATTCTAGTGTCAAAAATTATCACTCAATGTATAGCTGTCTCACATTAAATTAAACTATGCCCAGAAAATGACTTCATATTCAATATAGTCTGATGTCTGGAACATTTGAACTAATTCCCAAGTGAAGTTCATGATAGTCTACTTTTTCAAAAACTACATTAGCTCAAAAGTGTCAGCAAGCATTGATAAATTATAAAAAATAACCAGTACAGGGGAACATGACCTTTAAAATTTTTTAAAGTCAATACTTTCCCTAAAGTTTATATGCTCATTATATATTGCCTGTCTTTTGTCATATTTAAAATTCATTTATTCAACAAATATTAAGTATTTGATATACACAAGATACAGTGTTCAGTTCTATGGGAAATGTAGAGATTTATAAAAAACATTGCTTTGCCTCAAGAAATCTAACTAAGGTTGAAAGCAGAAAAAAGAACCAAATAAACATCACCAAAATAATGTCATTAAAATATAAATGCCAAATAGACACTTCTTTGGACTTCTGAAGACAGTGGATATGACCTTTAAGGGGAGCGATTTAGACTGGGCATTGATAGATAGGACCTTGAGATGACATTAATAGGTTTATTAAGCCAATGAGAATTTTGGAAGATTTGTTTTGCAATGAAGATGCATGATTTATATGCACAGAATATTCTGGCAGGTATATTAAGAATGAAATAGAGGTGTAAAACATGCAAAATATGATTAATGAGGTATTGAGTTGCTAGTTTTCTTTTATCCCATTTCTAATATATTTACTAATTTTATGTTTTTTCTATCATGAGAAAGGAAAAAATTTGTATCTCAAAGATGAAAAATGTGTCAATGTGTGTATATTTGTTATGCATGCAACAAAAAGTGTTGCTGTTGTTGTGACTATTAATACTTTGGAGTTTAGGTACATTTTCTTGGTGTATCTTTGGAATGGATCAGAAAGGCGTATCAATAAGAAATGCATACCTCTTATTGTCATAAAAAATTTCAAATGAACATAACTAGTACTAAAACATTGACCCAGAAGAGGGGGGAATTTTTGAGCACAGTACAGCACTTTATTTTTAACTAGGATATATATCTTTTCTTTGCCCCTTGTGAACACACATCTGAGATCTCTGGAAGATTGGGAATAAGCCAAACTCAAAAGAAATACCAATAAATGTCTACTTTTTTGTTAACGTGATAAAAACTCTACCATTGTAGCAAATAATCCTAATCACTACCTTTCAAATTTTGTCTTATGATGTTTGATAAAACTTAGTGTTCTTTAAATCAATTTGGGATGGAATTCTTTTATTTTCAGTAAAAAGCCTTCTGTGCAATACAAAAAATAAAAGATAATTTCAAGCCATGTAGCTTCATGGAATAATGCTATCATTAAGAAAACTTGAAACATATATCTAAATGCTCTGAAGCAAAATCATTTAAATATTTTTATATTAAACTAAAGACGAAAATATCTTTGTGACTGGAGTCACTTATGTGTTTATTGGAAAGCAGAAGCTATTTGAAATAAAGCAAAAAAGTGATGAAAGAACAACACATTTTAAAAAATATGTACAGAAAATTAGAAGAGGTAAAAAGTTACATGAGTCAACAGTGAACAGTATCTACAATCAAAGTAAAATAATCTTAGAATGGTGATTTAGCCAAAATGGTTGATATAATATTGGGATGAAGAAGGTAAGACACAGAGGCATATTCCATCAATGTAAGCTAATATTAATGTCTAAAATTAATTGAGAAAATATAGTATAAATTTTTTTCACTTGTGCATATAAAGTAATAAATGAAATATATTAGAAAATTGTACCTAGGAGTAGCATTGAGCAAGAAAGACATCTGAAGTTATTCATTAAAAAAGGATAGTCTCATTTGATTTTTTCTTTTTGATAATGTACAAATGTTAAAGAAAAAAATTGAGATTGAAGGCACAAATACAGTGAATGTTTGCTACCTATCCTGCATGCTGATTTTTTTTAAATCACAAAATAATCATCAAGCATTTATGATTATTTCTGAATATTCTCATATTATCATAGTCTTATTCTGTATTTGGCTATGCTTTTGAAAAGATAAACTTTTAGATAGCTATTTTCCATTTATTAATTAACATATTTATTAAACATTTATTTTATACAGACTTTATACTAGACCTTAGCTCTATAGCCATAAGGGACTCTGATTCCTGCAATTGATAGATCACATTTTTATGAATGAAATGGACACATAAATAGCTTGAATTATGTTTTAAATTGATAATAGAAGAAATGGGGCTGGGATTTAGCTCAGATGGTAGAGCATCACTCTGCAGTCTCTGAGGTCATGGGTTCGATTCCCAGCACTGCAAAAATGGGAGAAGGACATGGCAATCCACTCCCAAGGTAATCCCAAAACAATCAGCCATTGAATACCCTATGAGGGTTGCTATGAGTCGGCATGACTGGATGGCACCTAACAACAACAAGAACAACAGGTAGAAGAAATGATACTGTTAAAGGAACAATATCAGAAAGATATGTGATAGCCAGCAAGAAATGAATCTTGGCTCATTATGCAAAGAATTGAGAACTTTTAAAGACCAGTTTGTAGTCCAAAGAGAAGAAGAAAAGGGTAATTTTGATTGACAGTAGAGAAAAATGTGAAGGGATCATCATAAGCAACAAGAGGAGGCAAATAGGGAGTGTTTTAAATGCAAGACAAATGATCAATTAGAACTTTCTTGTGTGAGCCATGGCTGTCCACACCAAACCTCTACACCCCAGTTGATGAATGTTGGACTCCTCACTGCTGTGTGAAGATACCATTCACAAAATGAAGTGATTCTTTGTCTATTGTGGTAATCACAGCTATCTTTATTGCTGTAATTTTACCTACTCCTTTTCACCTTCTTGAAATTGCATAGAACTGTTTTCTTTCATGAATATTTTACTTAATTTTACTTCAAGGCATATGTTAATATACCATCCCTTTGAAATGCCTCTCATTTGAATAGTCATTTGGAAGTGTTTTTTACATCTGTTTTTGAGGTTTCCCACACACACTCACACACAATTTTATCATTATCATGAAGTATGTTAATTAAAAAATGTGATGAGAGTATTTAAGAAAACAAAGTGCAATTTCTATTGATCACAGCTAAGCAACTCACAGGGTTGAATCTCAATAAACCAGACTAATTGTATGAATAAGCATTATGTTATTCACACTAATAGATTATCCAGAGCCTACCAAAGAAATGTAAGCTAACTATTCCCAAGTATAGAAGAACCTCATTTCTAAATTTGGAAGATACTCATCCTGTTTTAGAATTTCATCATCTAACCACTTACTGGGACCTATATTAAATTTATTTTTTTAACATTCTACTTGATATTTAAAATTCATAGCATAAGTTTATATGTGTAAAAATAGACTCAAATAATTTGACATTAAATAAGGAAGAGAATCAACTCCATTCCAATTTTTGAATTCCATCCTCTAACAACCCCAAGTAACATCAGCCAAAATACCATAAAACATATTTCCTGATAATTATCTTTTGAATAGACCTGATTAAGGCTGACAAAATTAGAGGACAAAGACAAAAGGAAAATAAAAGAAAAGTAAGGGACAATGATTAAGGAATATATCAATTTTAAAAAATTTATTCATGGTCTTTATGTTTACATATGAAGTTACTAGACTGGTTGATATTTTCTTGGTAAGACCAGACTGGATATTACTAAACACGTGTGGAAAAGTAGTGAAAATAATTTGATAAAATGTGTAAATATGCTCCTATGTAGATTCCAGCTGCATTAATCTGCATATTTTATCTATTGCCATAAATAAAAAAGGAAGTAATCAAACCATTCTCATGAGATAAAATCAGAAATATTTTCATAACCCCAGCACATGGTTATATGTTGTAATTTTAAAAGTAATTGTTAATGTTCATAGATAAAGTAATATTTTTCTACAAGGGCAAACATCCAACACTTATTTAACACTGAAGCACATAAACACACAAATAAGTAATTAAGAAGGATGGTGCTGCCAAACACACCTACGTGTAATTTAACTTATTTCTTCTAGCTGTGAAATGTTAATTCTGATGGGGTAATAAAATATTTGACAGGAACATCTGGAAAAAAAAACAAAGAGTGGTGCTCTGGCTATCCATAATTCCATTTGGTAGAATCATCTGAAATTTGTGTATATTTTAGGAGAAATACTTAAGTACACGGTACTACTTATGGCAGAAATGAGATCATTTTTTTCCTAAAAGAGCAAGGCCAGAGTCCTGCTAATAGTAACCAGTCTTTATTTTGAATTCTACCTTATAATGTATAATACTAAAATAATCAGGCTTCAATAAAATATTATTCAAATCCTATACAATTAATGAGTATTGAAGGTAGAGCTTTAGAAATTTTAACATGTGTAGACATTTCTTCAGCTCTTCCTCACTTCAAAATATTAAATTTGACTGTAGCCCAGATAATTCCCTTTATCCCTTTTGTTCATTCATGATCTCCTGTCATAGGCAACCAAAATACTGACTTCTAAGCATCACAGCTTTGCCTAAGCTAGAAAATTATATAAATAATGGCATTCAGCAAATTCCTTTGGGTCTGGCTTCTTTTGCTTGAGGTGATATTTCTGAGATCATATATTTTGCGTGTTTCAGAAATGTATTTGATTTTATTGTAGAAGTGTATTTCACTGGACATAATACACCACAACTAGTTTTCCTATTTTTGTGTTGATGGGCACTTGTTTTCATTTGGGAGTTGAATTCAGTAAGGTTTCTTCAATGTTCTGCTCTTAGTATTGTTTTATACATAAACATCTTTAAAAAAATGTGCCAACGTTATCATGAGTGAAAAATGTGTTTAAAAGAGGCAAACATTTTCAATTCTCATATGGATTAGAGGGCGAGTAATCTATTGCCTCTAAATCTTAGGGTAATTATTATAAAGAATATTTATCACAATACACCAGGACACTGTAAATGGATATAAAATGTAAGTCATAGAATAATACCTCTTCTTGTTGAATGTGTTATAGTTTTCTTGAAAAGAAAGTGAATTATCACATACAGAAAACTAACAAGAGATGGTGTTGGTACTCTGGTGTATGTAAGCATGCTCATGTGAAAATTTTTATATGGAGCCTTCAGGACTGAGTTATGGTCCATAGTATGAAATGACTGTGCGAGAAGAGTCCTTAGAAATTGGAATTTCAACTTTAATTTCTTCTATATTTAACACTTTAGGACACATTATCATTAGTGTATGAAGGACAAGATGATAAGGGAAACAGGGATAATCTGCTCTTACTTCCCCAAGGAGTATTCTCCTTATGTGAATCATAATCTGGATCTTATAGTGTTTACTCCTGGCAATTGGAAGACATGGAACCTAGGAAGCTATGGATTAAATCTGCCAGAGAAATGGTGAAGTCAAATCATTTGATTGTTCTGCAGTTACAAAATACCTCTGTGAGAGGCGAAAGGAAGGGAGCAGGGCTATAAGTACTCAATTTAAAAAAGGAGATAGAAATAGTTTTATTTAAGAGATAGCTCCTCTTATTTGTAGATAAGGGTTCATTGGCAAGCCATGGTTATGGGAACTAATGAGAATCTATAACAAGGTTATATATTCTATTTGACAATTCATTTTCCTACAGACTGCCCTGTCAAGCCACATAAGCCTGCACTTACCACATGAATTTATCATCCAAATGTTAATACTGGTGGCATTTGTCCTGATATTATATGATCATAGTGGTCTCCTGCTTTTACTATTTCTTAAACTTCTTTTATCCATTTGTTCACTGCTATGTGATGTAAACACAGACAACCCTCTTTTGCTAGAAATTGCATGCATCTATCGAACACAGAATTATGTCATATAAAGTTACCATGAAGACAACTTGCATAACACCTGGAATATACTTCAAATTATTGTTAAAATAAAATAAAGTCTTATATTTTCAAGGAATGGGTAAAAAGCAAGATTAGATTTTGAGTCTATTCAGCTCACTGATGCATCTGTTACTATTGTGTTTGTACAGACACAAGTGAGTGGGAAATTGAGCAAATAACCATTGCAATTGAAAAGCTGCTGAGCGCAAAGACATATTTTGCATCCACTGCTTATGTCCCTAGTGTTAGGGAGCATTTTCAAAATTCTTAGAGTAATACACACTCGGATGGCTTGGAACCATTTAGAGACCTAGGAAGACAAAATACCCATTTTTGAAAATAGAATGCAGTTTTAAAATTATTCACAATCCAATAGGAAATTGCCACCAGCATAGACTGGCAGTGAACTTTCTAGTTTCTAAATGTGTATTGAATGATGGAACTGAATCTCCAAAACTCTAAAACCAGAGTGCTTAGCCCATTATAATACAGATAAAATGTTTTCATCTAGTGTTATCCTGGGAAATGGTATGTTATGATTTGGACATAAATTGTCCCCCAAAGCTCATGATGTTTAGTCTCTAGCTGGTGGCATTATCCTGGGAGTCTGAGGAACTTCCAGAGCTAGGTTTAGTTTTGCAGAAATAACTCCCTAGGGATAGAGTTTGGAGATTTTGTCCTTGACCTGCAGTCCAATTCTCTCCCTCTTTCTCATCAGTCATGCTGTGAGCTAACTAGTACTGGAGAGTGGGATCCTTGTTATGCAGACACCTACCTATGGGATTCCTAGGCTTTTAGAACTTGTTTGCAAGTTCTCAGAGATGTGAGTGAGAGAAGACCTGGAGCATTTGAGTAGTAGTTCTGATGAGAGTAAGAAAGACTGGAATGCCACTGGTGATAGACATGCAGACAGAGCTTACAGCATTTTGGAGCAAAATGAAGATTCTACTGGGCACTGGACTAGAGGCGATGTGTGCTATATTTTCGCAAAGGGACTCTGCCCCAAAGATTTGAGTGAGGTTGAACTTACAAGTTATGAATAACTAACTTCTCAGAGGAAATATCACAAGGGCCATGAAATGTAGGGGGCAAGGCTAGGTTGCTGCTTGCTGCATTCAACAAAATTGATGGAACACAAGAACTATAGTTGCAGAAAGAAGATCTGAAAGGTATGTAGTTTGAAGAGAATAAAAAATCTGCAGCTTGTATAAGGTTACTGGGGACAGGGCTGATTTGGGCCAGAAGGCTGTAATTATTAAAGAGATAAGTCAAGCTGTGGTGAAGGAAAGCATTGATCCTTTTTCTAAGATAAAAAATTCTCTTGGGTCACAGTAGCAGTAGAGCAGATCCCTCTCTTCTGAGGCCTCTAGGTGGGAAACAGGAGTATCAGAAAAGCCATCTCCTGATTCTGAAAAGAGGCCAACTAGGGCAGTGATATCTCAATCTGGGCATACAGATGCCACCTCTGCAGCTATGATTCCAAAAGTGGAAATGACAACTTGAGCTAGCAGCAAAACTTGGTGAAATCCATGTGGTGCTGGTTTTGCAGGCATGCAGAATAGATGAGCTAAGGGGTTATGGAGGCTGCCAGTAAGGTTCCAGAAGATAGCCTGCAGTGCCAGCAATGCCAGAGTCAGTTTCCCTGAGTAGATCCCCTGAAAGGCTGATATATGAAGCTTTGAGAGTGGTGTTCAAGTAACAATGGAGACCTCAGGTTGTTGGAGATGCCAGAACTATGAAGTGCCTGTCAAGGAAAGCTACCAGAAAGAAGTGGAGCCAGCTGACATGATGCTAGGGGCAAAGCCAAGTAAGCATGTTTGATCCCAGATAATGTCAGATGCCAGACTTAAACAGACCAAGTTTGTACAACAACACATGGGTTTTGCTATGGACTGATTTTTCCTTTCTGTATCTGATTTCTCCCTTTTAGAATGAGAATGCTTACTCCATGTCATTTTGTTGTAAGTATATAACCTGGTTCTTCTTTCTCAGGTGCCCACAACCAAGTTTACTTTGAGTCTCTGTGGAGACTATGACTTTGACTTTTGAACATGGTTGAGACTGTTAAGATTTGGGGGACTCTTGAAGTTGGATTGAATGCATTTTGTGTTATGAAAGTAGCTTGGATTTGGGGTTTAGGGTCAGAGTGTTATAGTTCAGACCAGGGTCTAGCTTGGAGGAAGTAGCTTTGTGGAGGTGGGCTTTTGGAGGTTTTTACCATGAATCTGCAGTCCGTTTTCCTTTGTTTCTGATAATCCATGTGGTGAGGTCATTTCTCACAGGATCTGCCATTGGCACTACTATGCCTGCCTGACCACCATTATGAATTGATTTTCTAACTCTGAGTTCCCAATAAACCTGCTACAGTAATGACACCTGAGTAATACAATGTAGAAACCCAAGAAATACATAACTGCCTAATTTTAGTATGATTAGTATTTATTTTTAAAAAACAAGTTTAAAGATACCAACTAGACCAGGCGCAATGGCCCACGCCTGTAGTTCCAACGGCTGGGGAGGTGGAGGCAGGAGGATTGTAAGTTCGAGACCAAAGGTAGCCTGAGTAACTTAGTGAGACCCTATCTCAAAAAAGAAGAAGAAGAAAATAAAAGGGCTGGGCGTGCAGCTCAGGGTTCCAGCACTTGCAAGACATGCAAGCAGGAGACCCTGGGTTTGACCCCCAGTAACACACACACATACACACACACACACACACACACACACACACACATACACACAATCAATTAAACCCATTATCCAACTAGGGCATAGAAAATTTAAGGAAATTGCCCAAATACTCAAAGCTGGTAATTGGAGGAGTGTACATTAAGACTCTGTCTTTTTGTTTCAAATGACTATTTTTCCACAATTTATTCAAATAAGTAGATGGCTTAAACCATCATCACCCAATTATGGAAACAAATTGTCTGAAGGGAGAGATAATCTTGGCTCATACATGTCTCCAGCTGCTTGATGGGAACCTCGATGAGTTTCAACAAATAAGTCATTTACAGAGATAAAGATTGCTTTTTCAGATCAGTTTAGGGATTATCCCTGCCTGACTCTAGGGATTATCTAGAGTCACTGAATGCAGAATAACATGGGAACCTTTAAAGTGGGATTAATCAGGTATTTTCCAGTTTTTAAAAGAAATGTTTCACTTTGAGAGCCTTATTTCAAAATAATCAATAGATTTTTATTATAAAAAATTTGATGTAAATGCTAGTGAGTTAATATTTATTCATATTTGGAGAATGTGATATTCGTTAGGTACAGAGAGAATGTTAACACATAAACCAGAAATTAAACAGATGTCAGTTGTGACACATTGGTAACTGCTAAGAATAAAATAGATTTGTTTTCATGATGTTTATCTTAACGACTTAAATATGATTCTTTCATAAGCTTGTTCTCATCCGAGATAGGAATCTGAGGTGTAGAGATGTTGACATTCTTCTATTCACTGTGTATGGCCCACCAGGTTAAATTTTTGAGGTTAAATTCCTAATGGTGAAATGATTCGTAAAATTGTGCAGTTGTTGTCTTTGTTGTTGTTGCTTCTGTTGTTAGGTGTAGTTCAATCACATCTGACTCATATTGACATTATATACAACAGAATGATACACTCCCATATTCTGTGCTAGGCACATGAGTTTTTCATGTTTAAGACTGTCACTGAAGTCACTGTGTCAACCCATCTATAAGAGAGTCTTCCTTTTTTTCATTGACCTGTCACTCTCTCAAACATAATGTCCTTCACCATGGATTGATCTCTCCTGATAACATGCCCAAAATACATAAGACACTGTTTAGCTATCCTTGTTTCCAAGGAGCACTCTGGTTGACTTCTTCTAAGACAGATCTTTTATTTTTTTTTGGCAGTGTATGGTACATTCAATATTCTTCTCCAGCGCCATAATTCAAAAGCATCAATTATTTTCTTGTCTCTCATATTAAATGTCCAGCATTCAGAACCATATGATGTAATTAAAAATATCATGGCATGAATTGGGCACAACTTGGTCTTCTGTGTGACATCTTTAATTTTCAAGACTTACAGAGGTCTTTGGAAACAGCTTTTCCCAATGCAATGCTTTTTTGATTTCATGACTGATGCTTCCATGGGTGTTGATTTAGAACTACATAAAGCAAAATCTTTGACAACCTTAATCTTTTCTCCATTTATCATGAAGTTGTTTATTGACTCAGTTGTAAGGATTTATGTATTTTTGATGTTGAGTTGCAATCCATAATGAAGAGTGTGTTCTTTGCTCTTCATCCATAAATGTTTTAAATCCTCTTCAATTTCAGCAATCAGAATTGTGTCAACAGCATAATACAGGTTGTTAATGAGTCTTCCTCCAATCATGATGCCACACTCTTCCTCATCAAATCCAGCTTCTCAGATTATTTGCTCAGCATAGAAATTGAAGAGGTATGGTGAAAGACTACATCTCTCAGGAGCACAATTAAGTGTCCTGGTTTTCCCCTTCTTCACAATATCATCCATAATTTATTAAATCCACTCAGACAAATGCCTTTGCATAGTCTATGAAACATAGTCAATTTTATGGTATTCTCTGCTTTTGGCTACTATCCATCTGACATTAGCAATGATGTCTCTGGTTCCATGCTGTGTTCTGAATCTGACTTGATTTTCTGGCAGTTCCCTGTCTAGGTACTGCTGCAGTTACTTTTGAATGATCTTTAGCAAAACTTTACTTGTGTGAGATGTTAATGATATACTTTATAATTTCCACCTTTGTTTGGATCCCATTTCTTCACAATAGGCACAGATATGGATCTCTTCCTATCAGTTGGCCATGTAGGCTGTTTTTCAAATCTTTTGGCATAAACAAGTTAGTACCTCCAGTGCTACATCTGTTTGCTGAAACATCTCTATTGGCTTTCTATCAGTTCCAGGAGCATTGTGTTTAACCAATTTTTCATGGTATCTTCCACTTGGTCCTTTAGTACCATTGGTTCCTGATCATATGCAGTCTCTTGAAGTGGTTGGTCACCCATCAATTCTTTTTGGTGTAATGTCCCTGTGTAAACATTCCATTTTCCTTTGATGTTTCCTGTATCTTTTAATATTTTTTCTAGAGAATCCTTCACTATTGCCACTCGGGGTTTGAATTTTTTCTTAAATCTTTAAGCACGAGAAAACAGAGCATGTTCTTTCATTTTGGTTTTCTATCTCCAGCTCTTTGCAATTCATTATAATGCAAATTACTTTGTGTTCTCAAGCATCCCTTTGAAATCTTCTGTTTAGTTCTGTAATTTTGTCATGCTTTCCTTTTACTTTAACTGCTTGGTTAATGTTGCAAGGGCAACATTCAGAGTCTCATTTGACATGTAATTTGGTCTTTATTTTTTTCTATCCTTTTAACCTTTTGCTTTCCTCATGAATGATGTCTTTGATGTCACGACATAATTCATGTAATCTTTGATCATTAGTGTCTATTTCATCAAACCTGTTCTTGAGGGGGTATCTGTTCTCATGTGGGATGTACTCAACAGCATATTTCAGATCTCAGACTTTTGTTCTAATTTATTTCCTTTTCAGTTTGGACCTACATATGAGCAGTTGATGATCTGATTCACAATCAATACCTTATCTTGTTCTGACTTTTGATATTGAAATTTTCCATGGTGTCTTTCCACAAATATGATCAATTTGATTCCTATGTGTTCCATCTAGTGAGTTCCCTGTGCATAGTTGCCATTTATGTTGGTCAGAAAGTGCATTTACAATGAAAATATCATTAGTCTGACAAAATTATATCATGCCCTCTCCAGTATCATTTGTCACCAGGGTAATATTTTCCAACTGCTGAGCCTTCTTATTTTTTTCCCAACTTTTACAGTTCATTCACCAGTAATGATCAGTTTAACCTGACTTCAGGTTCGATCTAAGTTTGAATGTTTGCCTAAGTTTTAATAACAATCATATTAAGTAGCCTTCCTTGTAGGTGTATGGATATTATTTTACTACTGACAGCATTGTATTTCAATACAGATCTTGAGGTGTCTTTTTGTGAGTGTGTGTATGTGTGGTACTGCAGTTTGAACCCAGGGCCTCACATTTCCATGCTTTGCAAGTGCTGTACCACTGAGCTGCATCCCCAGCCTACTTTTTTACTTTTTGAGACAGGATGTTGCTAAATTACGCAGATGACCTCTCGTCTCCAACTTGCGAACCTCCTGTCTCTGCCTCCCAACTCACTGGGATTATAGGCATGCGCCACCATACCCAGCAAGATGTTCTTTTTGATGATGAATGAAACCTTATTTCTCTTCAATCTGTCATTCCTGGAATAGTAGACTATATGATTATCTGATTCAAAATCATCCATTCCAGTCCATTTTAGCTCACTGATGCCTGGGATATTGATGTTTGTGCATTCTCTTTCCCTTCTGATGATTTCTAATTTCCTTAGATTCTATATATATATATATATATATATATATATATATATTCCATATTCCTATTATTAATGAATGCTTACAATTGTTCCTTCTCATTCTACATCTTGACACATCAGCAAATGGAAGTCTCTGGGCTTTACTCCATTCTCATGATTAAGTAGACTCTTCTTTCAGGATGCAACTTTCCCCAGTTGTCTTTTGAGTGCCTTTCATCCTGGGGATTCATTTTCCAACACTGCATCTGCCAGTGCTTTTCTGCTACTCACAGGGTTTTAAATCACTAATTGTTTTAGGCATGAGTTAGCCATGTCATTCTCCCTACTCTTAGTGTGGAAGCTCAGCTGAAACTTGTCCACTCATGATTACCCTGATGGTATCTTTAATAACAGTGGCTTACCTTTCACCATCAAAACAACACAAAAGCTGCACAGTATGGCAAATTTACAGGTACTTGGGGGCTATAAAATTATAACCCCCCATTTTTAACTAAGGAAAACCGTCTTATTCGAAGAGAAAACTAAACTTAAATGTGAATGAAAGTATGGAAACAAGCGACATAAATAATTCAGGAATAGAAGAAGGAAAGTTGCAGGTGATTTTGCTAATTTTTTCCCCAAGTGCATCACATAAAATCCTTCTCTGCAAAGAAGTGACAACACAGAAGAAGTTGATTTGTACTTGAGGAATTTGCCCTCATATCCATACATAATAATAATTCTCAAAGTGTAGGATATTCTCTTATGTGGAAAAGCTTTCTTAGTTTTTTCATTTTAAAGTATAAATTCAGTGCATTAACTCCTAAGTGTGCTCTTATTTTATTTTCCTTTTGACTATATGCAGACACTTTATTTTTTCATTTAGAATAGTGTGTTTATTTTCTTTTTAAGTTATACTTACTCTTATCTAAAACATTAACCACTTAAACTGCATTGTCCCTGCTTGATTAACTTTTTGTTTGAAGTGAATGCTGTGATGTAGGAAACAATTGAAACAAATCTATGCTGCAAAGTGCATAATTAATTAGGCCATTGAAGGCACACTTTATCTCCCCAAAGCAAACTCATGCCAAGCACTGTTCTTGAAATCATGAAAACATTAGCCAATTGATAAAATAGAAAAGAAGAAGAGTAGATAAGTGGTAGTGGATTGTCATTCATGTTGCAAACCAATTTATTTCCATTTTAATTTCAGAACTGATTTGAACCTGACTCATATGTCCAAAAGTTTGATTATAAAATTACTTACAAAAACCGCATTATTATATTACTTAAAAGAGCTACAGTTTCAGTGCTAGAAACTTCAAACTGACAAATGCTTATGCTGGCTATTTCTAGAATGTCAGAGAAATAATCAGATAGGCAGCTCAGTAAAATAAAACTTCAGATATCTTGTTGTCACTGACAAGTACTTGAGGATACTTGAGTGATTATTACACAGGGACAACCTTAAGTCTAGCAGAATATATATCATTAAATAAAGGAACATAACCTAGCATAAAGACATTAGTGGTAATTGCTAAGATGCAAAGGATGGTGCATTAATGTTCCCTGCTTAGGGGAGTTAGAGTTCAAGAGCTGTTTACACTGGAAAGATAATGAATTACAATTAAGATTTTTAAAGGTAAGTAATGGGAAGGAAGTCAAGGTAATATTATTATCATAAATAATTGCAAAGATCAAGATGTACATGCCTTCTGGAACATTTGAGAAGTCTGTCAATGTTAATTTTTTTTTGCCAGTTAAAAATAAAGCTGCTACAAACATTTATGTACAGATTTTGGTGGGTAGATAAATTTTCATTGGGGGGAAAATTTGGGGAAGTATTCATTTGGGGAAATACTAAGGAACACAATTGCTAGTTTATATAATAAGATTATATAGAGTTTTGTAAGAAATTGTTTTCCAAATTGGCTGTATCACTTTATACTCCCATAAGTAATGAATGAGAGTTTTAGTAGAGCTATATCCTTTTTGGCATTTAGTGTTGTCATTGATCTGGATGTCAGTAGTCCTAATAGGTACAATGCTTGCAGCCTTGCCACTGTGGCATCTGATCCCCTCAGATCTTGGAAGTTAAGCAGGGTCTAGCCTGGTTAGTACTTGGATGGGACACTGCCTGGGAACACCAGATGCTGTAGGCTTGGGAGAGGGACCTGGCAACCCTCTCCCAAAAATCAATCAGCCATTGAAAACCCTATGAACAGCAGAGAAACACTGACAATAGTGTTTCGCCTGTTGTATGTAGGGTCACTATGGGTGGGATACCGACTCTAAGGCACCTAACAGCAACAACAATAGGTACAATATGGCTGGGGTTTAGCTCAGTTGATAGAGTGTTAATCTGCACTCTCTGTGGCTCTGGGTTTGATCCTAAGCATGAAAGAAAGAAAGAAAGAAAGAAAGAAAGAAAGAAAGAAAGAAAGAAAGAAAGAAAGAAAGAAGGAAAGAGAGAGAGAGAGAGAGAGAGAGAGAGAAAGGTAGGGGGAAAGAAAGAAATGAAAAGAGAGAGAAAGGGAAAGAGAAAGAAAGAAAGAAAGAAAGAAAGAAAGAAAGAGAGAGAGAGAGAGAGAGAGAGAGAGAGAGAGAGAAAGAAAAGAAAGGCAATTAAATGGGAGAAGGATATGACAATCCACTCCTGAAGGAATTCTGGAAACAATCAGCCAATGAAAACTTTATGAAGATTGCTATGAGTCAGACCTGACTCAATAGCCCCTAACAACAATAGGTACAGTGGTATTTCTTGCTTTTAATTTACATTGTCCTGATGACATACTATGTGGAACATATTTTCACATGTTTATCTGCCATCTTTACAGGGCGTCTTCTTTGGTGAAATGTGTGATAAGGTCTGTTAGCTGTTTTTTTATAATTGGGTTGTTTGTTTTCTTGATGTTGAATTTTAAGTTTGTTGTTAGTTGCTGTCGAGTCGTGTCCGACTCATAGTGACCCTTATAGGGTTTTCAATGGCTGACTGTTTTGGGACTGCCTTGGGAGTGGATTGCCAAGTCCTTCTCCCATTTTTTGTGGTGCTGGGAATCAAACTCGGGGCCTCAGAGACTGCAGAGCGGTGATCTAACAACTGAGCTAAATCCCTTGAATTTTAATAGTTCCTCATATATTTTAGAAAATAGTCTTTATAAAATATGTATTTTTCAACTATTTTCTCCAGTGTATTCTTTGTATTTTCTTCTCTTGACAGTGTCTTTTATACAGCAGACAATTTCAAATTTTAACAAAGATTGTTGTTGTTAGTGGCAGTCAAGTTGGGTCTGACTTATAGCAACCCTCATAAGGTTTTTAATGGCTGATTGTTTTGGGATTGCTTCTGGAGTGGATTGTTCAGTCCTTTTCCTGATTAGTAAAGACATTAAATATTTCTCTAATGGATTGTACCTTAATGTTGTTTGAAAGTCATCACCAAAACCCATAGTGTTCTAAATTTTCTATTATATTCCAGGATTTTATAGTTTTGTATTTTATCCTATGCTTTGTAATCAATTTCAAATTAATATTCATGAAATGAATAAGATCTCTCTAGATGATGATGATATTTTTACATGTGTAGTTTCACTTGGAAGCAACCATATGTCTTTCAGTAGGTGAACAGATAGATAAACCATGATACTTCCAGAAAATAGAATATTATTTATCATTAAAAAGTAATGTGCTATCAAGCATGAAAGGACATGCATAAATTTAAATGCATATTGCTAAGTGGGAAGAATCACTCTGAAAAGCTTACATATTGCATGGTTTAAAAATTGATAATATTCTCCAAAAGTCAAAACTATTGACAATATAAATTTAGATCTGTTTCTGTCAGGGATGGGAGGTAGGGATGGATAAGTGAAATAGAGATTTAATTAAAACTACCATATGTAATACCATAATTGTATTTACATGTCATTATATACATTTGTCCAAACTCATAAAAGTACAACACCAAGAGTGAACCACAAAGTAAACTGTGTTCTTTAGGTTATTATAATGAGCCAGTAGGGTATGTTCATCAGTAGTAACAAATGTATCTTTCTGGTGGAGGAATTTCATAAGGGAGGGAGTAATGCATAGGGAACAAGGTATACATGGAATATCTTTTTTCCTTCTCAATTTTGCTGCGAATTTAAAATTACCCTAAAATATAATCCACTGTTTTGTTTTGTTTTGAAAGCTTGGTCCGGAAAGGGAGTAGATCTAAGTCAAATAGTAACTGGCCTTACAGATCATGCCTAGAAGATCATTCTTAAGCTAGAAATCTTTCTACATGCAAACAAACAAGCAACCAAAACGTCCCTTAGATGCCAAACACAACATTGGAATCTCAAGGTGCAGGTCTTTTATTTCCTAGTAATAGCCGTGTTAGTTCCAACTCCTTTCCAGACTTAAATCTCAGAAATATATATTTTCTGAGGTTTTTATACCCTACAGTTTCAGAAACCTATGTTACAAGCACTTTTATTTTTCCATTAATGGCTCAGCTGAGGTACATTTGCAGCCTAGATACACAAATATAAACTTCTCTTTTTATTTTAAAAGCAGCAGAATTTTTTAACCCTATCTTCGAGTTTCTTAAATCTGTTTGAAAGAGATGTCTCAAATAATTTATAATGAAAAGTTATTGTTGATGTGTGTGTGTGTGAGGGGGTTGCTTCTTCACAGATACTGTTTTGTCATTGTTGTTAGGTGCCCTCGAGTCGCCATCCGACTCATAGCAACCCTCATAGGGTTTTCAATGGCTGACTGTTTCGGGATTGCCTTGGGAGTGGATTGCCATACCCTTCTCCCATTTTTGTGGTGCTGGGAATTGAACTCAGGACCTCAGAGACTGCAGCGCAGCGCTCTACCAACTGAGCTAAATCCCAGCCCAAAGTTGTCATTACCAACTTTTAATGTATAATTGTAAGGATTATACATATGATACAGTTCTGAAAAATACCCACTACATTCATTTTCTTATTTATATCTGGAAGTAGGTGGGGACTTTTGTTTGTTTTGATTTTTTTGGTGATGGCTCGGGACTGTTACTTACCTTTGTTAAATGCAGCAATCTAACATATTGATGTGTTTTGCCTACTCAATTTTGAATAATTTTTTTAATCTTTTGTCTATGAGACAAAGTGTTGCTGCCCAGCTGCAAAGTACATCAGCCTCAAAAACAAATTGGGCTGTGAGATTAAACACCAGGAGACAGAGTTTTTCAGATTTGCATGGCTGATGTAAAAGGCCTCAAGATATCATCAGTGAAAGTTGGAGGGGAACTGGTGGGTGGGCTCTCTTCCACCCTGCTGGGAAAAAGCAATGGTGAACTCCTAAGGAAATAATAGAAAACAAAACAAAATTTGAATTATAAAACAGAGCATGAACAAAAATGGTGTATTTAAGACTTAGTTTATTCTTTGGTTTGTGAATATTGAATAGTATAAAATTTGCCTGGGTGATAATGACTTACTATTAACATTGGAGGCCTCCAGCCATACCTCCCTGGTGTCAGATATCCAAAGTTAAGCATTATCTGGTCTGGTTAGTACTTAGATGGGAGATCACCTGGAAATATTGGGTGCTATAGGCTTGGGAGGAAGACCTGGCAGCCCACTCCCAAAACAATCAGCCGTTGGAAAATAAAACCCTAACAACAGCAGAGAAGCATTGATAATATTGCTGGGAATGAAAGAGTGCTTCGTTCTGCTATGCATAGTGTCACTATCAGTGGGATCCAACTATAGGGCACATAAATACAACAACAATTTATATCACAACCTCTACAATTATTAATAAGCACTTTATAAAATTTGAAGTGGAGAAATTTTAAAATTTGAACTTTCAATTTTACCTAACTTAAATGTTATATTTATATTTAATTTATTTTGCTACTGAATGCTTTTTATCTTTTCTAAAAAACACACTGTTGCAGTAGAGACAAGATGAACAATCTAGTTTGTATTTCTTGACATTAAAACAGAAACTGAGTTCTTGCTATCTTCCATAATACAATTTCAATCTACTCCTTCTGTTCCATTTTTGCATTTATCACTTGCAGTTTAATATGTATGATCTTACATTTACAGTTTAAATATGTTTTTATAATAATGATCTTTGCATCACTCTATTCTAATTGTTTCTGCATGTATTTACAAGACAAACCCTACAAATCAATAAAAGCTAGGATCTTGAAGCCTTCTATGGGTCATGCACTTGAATTCAAGTTTGATCCTGACACAAAAGATATATTTGTCCTTCCATTACTACAATATTTTTAATTAATTAATTAATTAATTAATTTAAAATTAATATTTGTAGTGCCATGTATTGAGCCCAGGCCCTCACACGTACTAGGCAAGTGCTTTATCTCAGAGCTACAATCCCCAGTCCAGGTTTTATGATTGTTAAATACATGATTAGATGTTACTACCTCAATTAAAATCTTATTAGCAAAACCTAGTGATACCCATTGTTCTCATGTTTTGTTTTAATGGAAAGACTCTTACAAGCAATTTAAACCAACACATTCATTTGAATATTATCAGAAGTCCATTGGTATAAACTATTAATTTTACACAATGTACTAGATATTGTACAATGCCCTGATTAAACAAACACAAATATGTTATAGTTGTAAATTTATGATGCTGAGTTATTAACAGTAGGAAGGAAATACGCTAAATCTAACAGCTAGGCTGAAGGTCCTATATTTGGTCTCCTGATTGGCAGCAGCAGCATCAACAAAGGCCCTGTTAATGCTCAAAATTCTGGGCCTTTCTTCAGAAATTCCAAAAGGAAAGGAGGCCAGCACCTGCTTTTTGAAAGCAGGGTAGGTGATTGTGAAGCACCTTCAATTTGAGAAATTCTAAGCTAGATGCCAATATATAATTGCTGCTTTCAGGTGCTGATAACAAATGTCATAATTAACAGGAAGCTGGTAATTACCACCATTAGAATGGAATTTACATAGTGGCACAAGACTTCAGACCCAGTCTGGCCATCTTCATCCTCTAATAAGGACTTTCTTTGACTTATAAAAAAATTCAAACAAAAAGTAAGGAGAATAGTATTTTGATCCGTAACATCACTGCGACACAGCTTCCTTAGTTATCACATCATGGGAAAATGTGCATCATGTCTAGCCTCTTCACTGGATCATTGTGAAGGAAGGTCATGGAAGGAGATAAAGAGTATGCCATTTTTTTAAATTAAATTATCTCTCACAATAAGTAATTGTAATTATTGCAATAGGTATCATATCACTTGCTCCTCACAAGTTTTTGAGGGAGATTTTATTAATAACTTTTCTGGAATATATATTTTGAAGTATATTGAATTTATATGTAATTTACCCATAGACACACAGTAGCAGAGCTATACAATGACACATTATTTTTGATGTTCTTGGAAGGAACAGTGTAAAGTTGTTACTGTTAACTCTAACATTGTGTTAGGAAATGGTGCTCAAAGAACCTTTATCTCTTGCTGTCTACCTAAGGCTGATGACCCACAGTAGCTGCAAAGTCAGCAACCATGATTGTAACCACTATGTTAATCCACCAGCAACAGTTTTTTGTTTTGGTTTGTTCATTTTAAATTCCAATAGAGAAGATCTTCTAATTTTAGGACAATATTTGTGAGTCATTTGTTCCTTATTGTGGGTTTAATTATTTTCAACTAACATATTCTGTTTCTTCCACATAGTCTTATGTTAAAGAGTATAAGTAGTTTTCTTGCTAAGGATCAGGTATATTAAACAATGTTAGAGACAGTGTGAATTGTGCATTATCTCTTAAATCAAATCTTTTCTTCCCCCAGTACTAGGGGTTTGAACCCAGAGCCATGTGCATTTGAAACAAGTGGTCTCCCACTAACTTGCATGACCAATTCATTTAATTTCTATTTTTTTTTAATTTTCTTTTTGAAACAGAATCTAGCTAAGTTGTATAGGTGGCTCTGCCCTTGAACTCATGATCCTCCTGCTTCAGCCTCCTGAGTTCCTAGGAATACAGGCATGTGCCCTGGCATCCTGGTTGGAAATGAATCTTGCAGGACTTTCATGAAATTTCAAAGTCATGTATTGAGACAAAGTGTACCAGTAGATGAACAGAGCAGAGGCAAAGTCACAAATTCAACAATATTCTAGAATATATAGGAAGATGTGGTAGTTTAAGCAAATCAAACTTTTAGTGATTATGGACATTAATGGCTAAAAGTCCTGGGGCCTGGAGTTAGATGTAGTCCAAAGATACTTAAATTTCTTCCAGAGTCTTCTTTCTTTCTCCCTCCCTCCCTCCTCTCTCTCTCTCTCTCTCTCTCTCTCTCT